>JAABOM020032699.1:0-17255 GCA_011800125.2 Solanum clarkiae
TCGGCAGAATTTGTGAGCCAATGTTGGGATCTTTGTGGTTTAAGATTAGTCTAAGTGCCCTATCGGCATGAGTCACGACCCCGGGGTAGGGTCGTGACATTGGATTTCAGTTGCTTTAAGAGATATTTGATCATCAACTTTTAGCTCTCAAGACTCCATGGGTATTCATGAAAGATGTGAGGATTGGAAACTAGCTTGATCATGTCGATATCAACCATCTTTAATAAATTGCGTGCACATAAAATACAGTGCAAGAACCAAACTAATGCAAGTGAAAATTTTTATTTATTTGATGTGGTTGATGATCCAATCATTTCAAGAAGGAATGTGCCATTAATTAATTTTTCTTTTCCTTTCTTGGAAAGAAATTTCCACAATGCACTACCTTTCTTCATAAAATCATCCTTTATTTCTTTAGAAGGAAAGGGATGGCAATGTAGGCCAGTTATTAAGACAAACTCTTGCAAACAAAATAAATTGACATCTTCTCATGCTCAAATCATAATTCGTACTTTTTTCGTAAATAATGTGTTGAAATAGAAGATTGTGAACTATGAACGACACAATATTTGTATTATTCATTGGGATGTCAAGAAAATGACCAAAACAACTTTTGTTCAACATATCTGAAATGCCCTCATTTATTAGAAGTTCTCTGAATTGAAAGAATGATTTTCCTCCAAGAGGTGACGTTACAATAAACTTACTCGAATAATGATCTTTCTTGGAATAACAAGTCTTGAAGTTATAATCTATTTGGCCAATAGACTTATAGAAACATCAGCAAGCTGTAAATTATTTATAAAATTAATTAGTTAAAATAAAGCATAAAAACTTACAAACATCTAGTGTATGTTTGCAGTTAATAACTAACAGGTGTTTAAATAATAACTATTTGTTTGTGCTAAACAACAAGCAGTTGTTTAAGCATCTGTCAGTTATTTAGGCTGATAGCAATTTTTTTAAAGTAATATTTGTATACTACTATTTATCACTAGTAATAATTAAAAAAAAGTCAAATTTGAACTTGAAGGGTCAACGTTCTTGTCATATATTAGCTTTGTTCTTCACTCAGATTGTACATTAGCTTCTTCATTGTCTTCTTCACTTTCTCTTTTTTCTTCGCTTTCTGTTTCTTCTTCACTTTCATCACTCGCTTCTTCAATTTTATCTTCGTTTCTTTTTCTTTTTCACTTTCATTTTCAGTTTCATTTTCATTTTCATCTCCTTTTGTAGTATTATTCTCATTTTCTTCTCTGGCTGAAGAAAGTTCCTCCTCCAAGATTCTCGCTTTTTTTTTATGCCTTCTTTTATAAACTGCTTGATAGTTTTTTGTTATTATTTTATCTACATATATAATCATTTCAACAATATCACTATTAGAATAATTAAATTATTTTTTCCAAGTATAAAATTATTTTTGTAAACAATAATAGATTTTTTAAAGCCAATAATTGTTGTTTGAACAACAACAACAGATTATATTATATAAACAACAACAGTTTATTTGATAAAATAATAATTATTTTACATAATAATAAATCATTTAATACTGACAATTACATATTGATTAATACATATGATAATTTTTTACACAATAACAATAAGTTATTTAATACACAACAACACAACAACAACAACATTACCCCAATGCCTCAAAGGCTCCCGCCTGTTGCGGGGTAAGGGGAGGTCAGATGTACACAGCCTGACCCCTATATTTAAAAACATAGCGCGACTATATTCGAATGACCCATGATGAGCATCGAAAGTTGCATTGACTAACTGCTACTTCACAATTGAAAGAAGCGCAAACAGTATAAAGAGCCATTTTGCTTTATTCCATCATACCCCAAAGCCAAAAAATAGTGAATCTTTGGCTCCATCTAGGATTGATGGAAATAACAATAAGTTATTTAATGCAAACAATAAATTATTTAATACAAATAATAATTGTTTTCACAATAACAAGGCTAGTTGTCATTGCTACATTTGTATTAGAATATATTATTTGATAAATACGTATCAATATATTTTTAAATGTTATTAATAATTTAATGCCTAATTGAGGTTCTAGTATAAACAATGCTTCGTTGTTTAAACAACTGACTGTTGTTTATTTTAAACAATCATATTTTGATCTACACTGAAACAACCCCAAAAAGTGCACGAAAATGTGCCTCGAAAGTGTCTGAAATCATAATTTTTATATATTTCAAAACCCATGTGTGATATCAAAAATCTGACTTCATATTCTTATTTAGGGGGTCAAAATTAGGGGGAAAAGAGTCTAACCTCGATCTTAGAGCAAACAATTTGCAATTTTAATTTTTCAAATGTCAAATTCCAGTGAGCTTTTCATGCCCCTAGCGCGATGTGCCAAGGGCGCGCACCAGTGTTACAATTCTATCAGTTTTGACTTTGGTCCAATATTTTTAATTCTTAGGCCTAAGTATTTCCAAATGTGTATTTACCTATATTTAGCCATATTTCACCCTCATATCATCCTAAACATTCTCGAATACTCACTAAAACACTTAGCCATATTTTTTACTCTTAAATTCAAGTCTCAAAACCTCTTCCTGATCTAAGGATTTCCTTCAACCTTCAAGCCTCCATTTTCAATCTTCACCAAAAGTCTCTCCAAAGCTAAGGTATGTGAGTTTCTTTCATGGGTTCCTTTCACCCATGATGCCCAACCTTCCTTTTATTACAAATTGCATGGTCTAAAGGTAATTTATTCATGGGTCTTGATTATTATGAAAATCACTACACACTATGTTCGAACATATAAAATTGTGACTGTTTTACCATGTTTTGAGCTATGAATCTAAGATCCATTCAAAGAAATGGTGAAGGGTTTTGATATTTATTGCTTGAGCATGTTACCAAGTATCTATTGAAGCTTTTACATTGAATTTAATAGCATGATTTCACTCTTAAATTTTATGGTTTTACACAAGCACTACACACCCTCAAAGTGTTTGCTAAAATGTCTGGATGTGGTTTCTTGATGAATTGAAAGTCCAAAGCATGAGATATGATGTGATTATGGAATGAACTTATGTATATGATATATTCTAATATAAAGTGTTGTATTATACCATGCCCAATCTTGGGGGACTAAGAGCCCGGATATCTTTGTCGGGGGGGAGGGGGAGGGGGAGGATTAGTACCTTGATTGCTAATTAAGGGGCAAGTGCCTTGATAACCTAGATGGGGGTCTCATCAACCTAGTGAGGGGTTTGTACCTCACCAAAAGAGTGATGGGGTGGCATCATCATCAACCTAGATGGAGGTTTGTACTCGTCAACCTAGTGAGGGGTCTGTACCTCACCACTAGGGTGATGGGGTGGCATCATTATCAACCTACCAAGGGGTTTATACTTTGAAAATCTAGCCTGGTCTCTTCTACAAATATGATATCCTATATAAGCATGAGTTACTTAAGCATGTTTTACTTAAGCATTGACCATACATGCCATATTGTTATATTATGCCTATTGCCTATTGTTATACATTTTGATTATGATGCCTATCTCTTGTTGCATTGCATCCTACATACTTAGTACATTCAAATGTACTAACGCATATTCATGCCTACATGATATCACCATGTAGGAACCGTAGCCCAAGTTGATCATCGTCCTCCTCCATGAGGCTAGTTCGATAGTACTCAAGCTAGTTGGTGAGTCCTCCATTCCGGGAATGTTTATCTATGTTTCTCTTATTATGTATTGAGACACTCTTTTTTATGTTCTATTTTGACTATGAGGGTGAGCCCGGTTACTTTGTCTTGGACCCTGCTCTTATCGTTGTAGCAGAGGTATCTGTTGGATATGTTATGTTCTATGATATGAGTATTGACTCTTTGTATCTTGATTATGATGTTATGCAAGCTTTCCCCGTAGCCCCTATGTCTCTTATTCTTACTTTTATGTCTTTTATATACTTCCGCGACCAATGATGTGTAATGATAAGTTAAGAGGCTTGCTTGGAGTTCCTTCGGGTTCCCCATTTACCGTGTCAAGTCAAAACTCTAGGCATGGATCGTGACAAACTTGGTATCAGAGCACTAGGTTGATAGATCCTTGGAGTCCAACACACTGCCTTGATTAGGGTCCTATTCATGGTTGTGAAGCACTCTATGACTATGAAAAGGAGGCTATGAGGCATTCTAGGAAATGTTTCTCGTCTTAATGTTCTAAGTCATGCTATAGAGTTGTGAGTTTTTCACCCTAGCGATTGTTCTTTCCTATGCTAGATCATGCCTAACATTTGAGGAAAAAAAGCCCCAATTCTCGAGGAGCAACCTACCAATGGTGAGCTCCGGGATGCTCTCACTATGCTTGACAAAGTTGTGGCCAATCAAGTTAACCAAGGGGCCCAAGCCCCTCATGCTACTACCATAGGAGCTAGGTAAGGGACTTCATGAGCATGAATCCTCCAGTGTTCCATGGGTCAAAGGTGGATGAATATCCATAAGAGTTCATTGATGAGATCTACAAGTTCTTGACTATCATGAGTGTTGGGCCAAATGAAAAGACGGAGTTCGTAACATACCAACTCAAAGTGGTAGCCCAAATATGGTATGACCAATGGAAGAGGGAGAAGGAAAATGATAATGTGGTATTTTGGGAGGAGTTCAAATTGGATTTTCTTAATTAGTTCTTCCCTCTTGAGTTTAGGGAAGCCAAGTTGGTAGAGTTTATGAATTTGAAACAAGGTTTCAGGAGTGTAAGGGAGTATGCCCTCAAGTTCAATCAACTTTCAAAGTATGTTCTTCATTTTGTGACTAATCCTAGATCTAGGATGAATAAGTTTGTGATGGGGGTCTCTGACTTAGTAACTGAAGAATGCTGGTCCGCCTTGCTAATTAGTGATATGGACTTGCCCTGATTGATGACATATGCCAAACAAATGGAGGAAGAAAAGTTGAGGAAGAGAAGGGGTCATGAGGACAAGAGGGCCCGTTTTGAGGGTAAGTTCCAATGGGGTGGCCGGTTCCATCAAGGCCAAGGATCTTCTCATGCTACTAATAGGGGGTGTACCAATGACTTCCCTAGGCCTTAAGGAGTTAGTGGTGTGGCTCCCATTGATATGTTTCCTAAATGTGGAAAGGGACCGGGTTCTAATGCATGCTTTGAATGTGGAGAGCTTGGTTATAAAAAGGTGGATTGTCCTAGAAACCGTGGCAAGGACCGGGGTGCAAATGCGGTTCCATTGGGTAGGGGTGGTCATCAAGGTGGTTCCCCAAGGCACAATCATTTTTATGCTTTACATGAGAGGCAAGAGGTTGGTGAGGTTTCCGACATTGTTACTGGTATGTTGAAAATCTTTGACTTTGATGTATATGCTTTGACTGATTCGGGTGCCACTTTTTTCTTTGTTACCCCTTTTGTTGCAAAAAAGTTCCATGTTAACCCCGAGTTGTTGCATGAGTCATATGAAATTTCTACTCTTATTAGTGTATCTATTGTTGCTAGGAAAGTTTGTAGAAGTTGTCCTATTTACATCTTGCATAAAATACTGGCTTGTGATCTTGTTGAGTTAGACATGGTCGATTTTGATATCATTCTTGGGATCGATTGTTGCCATCCCTACTATGCTGCTATTGATTGTAGAACCCGTAGGGTCAAATTTTAATTTCCAAATGAACCCATCCTTGAGTGGGAAAGTCAAGATGTGGTGGTCAAGGGTCGATTCATCTCTTGTATTAATACCCGTAAGTTGATCTCTAAGGGGTGTCTTTACCATCATGTGAGGGTTAGGGATGTGGAGTGTAAAGTCCTTCCCATAGAGTCGGTTTCGATTGTAAATGAGTTTCTTGATGTCTTCCCAAATGACCTTCCCAGTGTTCCTCCCAAAATGAAAATAGACTTCGGCATAGATCTCCTCCCTGATATTCAACCCATTTCTATCCCCCTTTACCGTATGGCCTCAGCGGAGTTGAAGGATTTGAAGAAACAATTGAGGGATTTGTTGGAGAAGGGTTTTATTAGACCTAGCCAATCACCTTGGGGTGCTCTGGTGTTGTTTGTGAAAAAGAAGGATGGGTCCCTTAGGATATATATTAACTATCGATAACTCAATAGGGTCACTATAAAGAATAGGTATCCTCTTCCAAGAATTGATGATTTGTTTGACCAATTGCAAGGGGCTAGCTATTTCTCTAAGGTTGATCTTCGGTCCGGGTATCATCAAGTGAAGGTGAGGGAGTATGATATTCCCAAGATGACTTTCTGGCCTAGATATGGGCATTATGAGTTTATTGTGATGTCTTTTGGGTTGACTGATGCACGGGCCATCTTTATGGACTTAATGAATAGGGTCTTCAAACCCTACCTTAACTCCTTTGTTGTGGTCTTCATTGATGATATTTTGATCTATTCACATGGTAGGGAGGAGCGTATGGATCATTTGAGGGTTGTGTTGCAAAGATTGAGGGAGGAGAAATTGTATGCCAAGTATGAAAAGTGTGAATTATGGTTGAAGGAGGTTGCATTCTTGGGTCATGTGGTGTCGGGGGATGGTATTAAGGTTGATCCTAAGAAGATCGATGTGATTAGAAATTGGCCTAGACAATTGACCCCGTCAGATATTAGGAGCTTTTTGGACCTAGTGGGTTATTATAGAAGGTTTGTGAATGGTTATCCTCCATTGCTTCCCCTATGACAAAATTGGCTCAAAAGAAGGTTAAGTTTGTGTGAACCGATGAGTGTGAGAGGAGCTTCCAAACATTGAAAGATAAGCTTGTGTCCGCCCCTATATTGTCACTACTAGATGGGCTTGAGGGATTTGTGGTATATTGTGATGCTTCTGGGGTTGGATTGAGTTGTGTGTTGATTAATTTCATAGCTTATTCTTCTAGACAACTCAAGGTACATGAAAGGAACTAGCCTACCCATGATCTAGAGTTAGCTGTTGTTGTGTTTGCATCAAAGATTTGGCATCACTACTTGTATGGGGTGCATGTTGATGTGTTCACCAATCATAAGAGCCTTTAATAGGTCTTTACTCAAAAGGATCTCAACTTGAGGCAAAGAAGATGGTTAGAACTTCTTAAAGACTATGATATAAGTGTGTATTATCATTCGGGTAAGGCAAATGTTGTGGTGGATGCTTTGAGGCTAGCTCATGTTGATGGTGATAATAAGAAAATGGCTATGGAGTTGCATCAATTGGCTAGATTGGTAGTTAGGTTGGAAGAAGTTGGTGATGATGGTGGTGTTGTTGTTGATGGGACTAAGTCTTCATTGGTTGATGAGGTAATAGCAAAACAATATCTTGACTCCTCCTTGCTTGAATTGAAGGCCTTGGTGAAAGAGGGCAAAGTAGAGGTTTTCTCCCAAGGGGGAGATGGTGCCCTTAGGTACCAAGGTAAGTTGTGTGTGCCTTGTTTTGATGATTTGAGGGAGAAAATCCTTGATTAGGCCCACAATTCTTCTTATTCTATCCACCCTGGTTCCGCCAAAAATGTATAGAGACTTGATGGATGTGTATTGGTGGGGAGGCATGAAGAGGGACATTGTCAAATTCGTTTCCAGTTGCCATAGTTGTCAAAAAGTCAAAGACGAATATCAAAGATCGGGTAGCCTAACCCAAGACATTGAGGTTCCTACATGGAAGTGGGAAGAGATAAATGTAACACCCCACATCTTATAATACTAGTACTATGAAAATGAAACATGATATGATTTTGGTCAAATTAGCGCCAATATTTAAAAGTGCTTCAATCTCCAATTAAAGGGTGATATGTATGTCTAGCGCTGAAGAGGGTCGAGTGTAAATAAGTTTTAAGTCAAATTGAGGAGATCACGGCCTTAAATGAAGTGAGAGAAGTGAGGTGCTTGTAGGACTTAGGAATCTAGTAGGTGATTCACCTACTTGCTTAGCTTAAATTTGCTAGCTAAACGGAGACGAGGCTCGACGTCGAATTTGTCCAAGTCTGATTATGAATAAAGTCCGTGTTAAGGGTGTAACTTTAGCCCATGTTTTAGCATCACAAATAGACTATATTTTCATCCCAAGAATAATGGAGAAAGGGACCAACTACAACAAAACTCACTTGGTGAATCGGGCCAAAACTAACTAAGAGAAAGGGAAAAAAATAAGCAGCAAAGGCCCATCAATTTGGAGCCCCTTAAGGCTCAAGTGAAAAGGGGAATATGGTACATTAATAACTTGATAAAATAAGGCCTAAAATGTAAAAGAAAGTCGGACAAATTAATCCTTTAAAAGGGGTTACAATCAGCACCTTTAACTTATTCTTAGACTTGGAAAATTTCAGCTTTCACAAAGGTTCTTTGTTATTCTTTCTTGACTTTGTAAAGCAGCCAAAAGAAGCTCTTGGGGTTCTTCAAGAGACCTTTAACCTTGAAGGTAAAGGTAAGTAATTATAGTTGTGTGTTTAGTAAGGTTTCTTTATGAAAAATAAGAGACTATGTTTGTTAGGTATATGCTGAAACTTTTGGACAGCATGTGTTCCAAGGGTTGTTGTATACTTTTCTTGTTTTTTTGAGAGCTTTTCTCGTCTTATTTGGCTTGATTGTGAAAGAAGGTTGATTTTATTAATTTGTTTCAGTTCTGTAATGATGTATAAAGGTCGTTGCACTGTTTGGTTATACATAAACAATCGAGGTTTAACGTGTTATTCTAAGTGTGTTGTTTGTAAAAATTGTGGGTTGATTGATTGACGACTATGGTCTCACGTACTCCACCCATTTTGAATGCTATTTTTGAACTGTTTCAGGGATGTTTTTATGTATAAATATCATGGGAACAATTTGGGTGAAGTTGGTAAAGGTTTGGAAATGTTGACGTCAAAATATAGTGAAGGGATGTAACATTATGCCACCTATCTGTATGTTGCATAGAATTGTTATGTGTTGTGCTTTATGGGCTGTTGTAAGACTGTTATGGTACTAAAACAGACTGCACATGATATGTATATGAGAATGTGTATTAGAAAATACGAGTAGGCGCGAAAAGGTTAAAAGAATACTCTCGGGTTCATAATTATCCACTTACTGCCCGTATGTCCTTTTTTTATGCGATTGGGCTGCCAACATATATCTATTGGCTGCTAATGATAGTTTTATCACCTACTGTGTTGTAGATAAAAATTTGGAGGAAGGAAAGGTTATCTCGAGGTAATAGCGAGGTCGTACAGCGAGGTATGTAAGGCTACTTGATTTCGTATTGTTTGGCATGAAACATAGATCCCTCCTTGGCACATAAAGGAACTTACCAACTCTGACACAACAATTAATCGTGTCTCAACTCTTTCACATGTTCATATGCTCCCATACATAGTCAACTTCAAATCTTCATACATACTTGGATACCAAGATAAACGAGTTCGTTTAACTAAATAAAGTTCATGTGTTGTTCTACTTCCTGTGCATTTCATTATTTGTGTAACCTACTCCTTTCATTATGGTGTTGTCTTTTGTGATCATTTACATATCATATGTTGTATCTACCAGTCTTACAACTCCAATATTATGACCACCAAAAGAATCATCTCAAAGGTAATTGAAAGATAAAGTAAAGTTGATGGGTGGTAACCCGAGGGGTGGAAGAATCACCTAACCAGGGTCGATCCTATCACGGGGAGTAGCCCAAGGGGTGAAAGGAAGATCCTAGCCAGGGCCGATCCCGATATAGATTTACCACTGATCAACTAGTCATTTGTATTACATGTTGTGCACAGATTATACAGTAAAGGTAAAGTAATAAAAAGAACATAAAGTACATGAACCCACTGTATAACTAACGGTGGTCTCTTATCCTACACCAATGCATAGTTTCTTTTAAGTTGTTACTTCATATACAGTATTTCCTGCATTACATAGTCAGTACATTATCTCGTACTGTCGTCCCTTGCAGGGGACCTGCATTTCATGTTGCAGGTACAGGTGCTAGTAGATCTCCCCAGTAGGAGTATAGGATATCTAGCTGTTGTTACCAAGCTCCAGGTTGCTTTGGAGCTTTGCATGTCGAGAGCTTATATTTTGGTGTTGTATAGTTAGTCGAGGGAGGGCTTATGCCGACCCTTATCAGATACTTTCCTTATCTAGAAACTTTGTAGACTATGTAAATTAAAGTGTGGTCATGTCTCGTACTTTAGACACCGTGGCCCCAACGCTCTAGCCATATGCATTTCCTTTTGGCTTGTTATTACTATTTACTTACTTAAAGGTATGTTGAATATAGAAATCCCTTATAATATGTTTAGAAAACACATTGGTACAGGTTGGTTCTCCCGGGCCTTATTGGCAATGGGTGCCAGTCCGCCTTAATGGGACTTTGGGCGTTATAGAAGTGGTATCAGAGCGAGGTCATCCTAGGGAGTCTACGAAGCTGTGTCTATGTAGAGTCTTGTTTATCGATGTGTTGTGCACCATATTTATAAGCAGGAGGCTAGGTGGAATTTTGGAGTGGTTACTCTCTTTGCATTCTTTAGATTGTGCCATAGATCTAAGTGTAACAAGTGGATTGTGTCTAACCTCTAAATTGTTTTGTATAGCAAGTATGCCAGAAACTAAGAAGAACAAAGGTAAAGGGAAGGGAGTAGAAGTGGTGGTTGGTATACCCAGTCAGGTGAGATAACGAAATGAGGCTTAAGATGATTCTTTGTCACAGATATTTCCAACTCCTCCAGCTCCTGATGAACCCGGAAGTAGTGAAATCCCCCCAAAACACCTATCGATGCTATCATGCAGGATCTGAGAAATGCAGTCCAATTATTGACTAGTATAGTTGCTGGCCGAGGTCAAAGACAGGAAGGTACAGTTATAGGTGCAGGTGCTGCGAATAGGGCAGCTGGCACGAGGTGATTTCCTTAATTTGGACCCTCCATCCTTCACTGGGTCAGATCCTAATGAAGATCCTCAAGACTTTATTGATCAGATTCAATGCACTTCAGATGTTATGCATATGAGTGGTATAGAAGTTGTCGAGTTAGTGACATATAGGTTGAAAGGTGTGGCTATATTGTGGTATGGAGCTTGGAAGCAATCTAAGGGCATAGATGCACCTCCAACTACCTGGAAGGAGTTCAAAGAGGCATTTCGTGACCATTACTTGCCATTAGAGGTCCAAGAGGCCCGTGCAGATCAGTTCTTAAATCTCCACCAAGGGAATATGAGTGTGAGGGAGTATAGCCTTTAATTTAATTCCCTGACCAGGTATTCTCCTATGTAGTTGCTACTATGGCAGATAGAGTTCATCGATATGTGGATAGATTGGATACGTATCTTGTCAGAGATTGTAGCATTGCTTCCTTGAACAAAGACATGGATATAGCGAGAATGCAAGCTTTTGAACAAAAATTAGAGGATCAGAGGCAAAGGAGAAGGACACAAGAGTTGGAAAGGGCGCAGTCCAAGAGGGCCAGGTCTGTAGGGCAGTTTACATTGTCCCAAGGTGAGCTTAGGCCTCGATTTTCTGATAGACCGCCTAGGCCATCATTCCCCTACCCTGCAGCCAGTGCTCCACCACAACTTCAAGGGTCTAGGAAAAATCAGTTTGGTCCAAGAAGTGAAGGGCAAGGCGCCCAGACAACGGGATATTCAGTAGGCCAGCAAATAACCCCTAACATCCTTGTAAACAGTGTGGAAGAAGTTATTCAGGTATATGTCATGTTGGTACAGACGCTTCTTATTGGTGTGGTGCGCCAGGGTATATGATGAGAGATTTCCCGAGGAGACGTATGGGTGATATAGCACAACCTACTAGATCAGTTGTTGCATCATCATCTTCAGTTCATCCAATAGGTAGGAGTCAACAAGCACCTACGGGTCGTGGTAGAAGTGTAAGAGGGGCAACTTGCTCTAGCGAAGTCCAGAATCGCACTTGTGCTCTGGGGAGTCGGCAAAATTAGGAAGCTTCACTCGATATGGTCACAGGTACATTGTCCATCTTTACAGATAACATATATGCATTAATTGACCCTGGTCCTACACTATCATATTACCCCACTAGTGGCTGGGAAGCTTAAGAGAACACCCAAATTATTGAACAAACCATTTGAAGTGTCTACACCAACCGGTGAATCTATTATAGCTAGAAGGGTTTATTATGACTGTCTAGTAACTGTTTATGAATGTGACACGTAGGATGACCTTATTGAGCTAGAAATGGTGGAATTTGATGTTATAATGCGTATGGATTGGTTAGCTTCTTTCTATGCCACCATGGATTGCCGAACTAAGAGAGTGTACTCTCACTTTCCAAATGAGGCAGTTCTTGAATGGGAAGGCAATGTTGGGGAGCCAAAAGGGAAGTTTATCTCTTATTTTAAGGCTAGAAAGATGATATCTAAGGGGTATATGTGTCATTTAGTTAGATTGAGGGATATGGAGGCCGAATTACCGACTCTTCAATCAGTTCCAGTAGTAAATGAATTTGTTGATGTGTTCCCTGAAGAACTTCCAGGCTTACCTCCAGAATGAGAACTAGATTTTGGTATTGACTTACTTCCAAGCATTCAACCTATTTCCATCCCTCCATATAGAATGGCCCCGGCAGAATTGTGTGAATTAAAAGAGCAGGTAAAAGACTTATTGGAGAAGGGTTTTATAAGACCTAGTGTGTCTCCTTGGGGTGAACCAGTGTTATTTGTACGTAAAAAGGATGGCACTTTGAGAATATGTATCAACTATTGACAATTGAATAGGGTGACAATTAAGAATAAGTACCCCCTCCCAGGATTGATGATTTATTTGATCAGTTATAGGGTGCCAAATGCTTCTCAAAAATTGATTTGAGATCAGGGTATCACCAAGTGAGGGTGAAGGATGAAGATATACCTAAGACTGCCTTCAAAACACGCTATGGTCACTTTGAAATTTTTGTTATGTCATTTGGGCTCACGAATGCACCAGCAGTTTTTATGGATTTGATGAATAGGGTATTCAAGCCATTCTTTGATGTGTTTGTGATAATATTTATAGATGACATTTTGGTATATTCATGATCAGAAGAGGACAATGCAAATCACTTACGACAGGTGTTACAAGTCCTTCGTGATCGAAAGTTGTATGCCAAGTTTTCTAAATGTGAATTTTGGCTAAAATCAATGGTCATTTTGGGTCATATTGTGTCCGATGAGGGAATAAGGGTTGATTCACAAAAGATAGAGGCTATGAAAGATTGGCCAAGGCCAACAACACCCACAGAAGTTCAGAGCTTCCTAGGTTTGGCAGGTTATTACAGGAGGTTTGTTGAAGGTTTTTCTTCTATTTTTGCGCCTCTAACAAAGTTGACACATAAGGCGACCAAGTTCCAATGGAATTATGCATGTGAAAGGAGCTTCTAGAAGTTGAAAAATAAGCTAACATCTGCACTCGTGCTAGTTCTTCCAGAAGGCATCGAGGGGTATATAGTGTATTGCGATGCTTCAACAGTTGGCTTAGGGTGTGTACTGACACAACATGGTAGGGTAATTGCTTATACATCTAGACAGCTACGACCACATGAGAAAAACTATCCAACATATGATCTTAAGCTAGTAGCGGTTGTGTTTGCTCTGAAAATATGGCGCCACTATTTGTATGGGGTTCACGTTGCCATATATACTGATCATAAGAGCTTGCAATACATCTTTAAGCAGAAAGACCTAAACTTAAGACATCGGAGATGACTAGAGCTAATAAAGGATTATGACGTTGATATACTTTACCACTCGGGAAAAGTAAATGTGGTAGCTGATGCCCTGAATTGTAAGGCAATCACAAATACTAGTGACCAGGCCATGGTAAGTCAAGGAGTGGCTAAGGATCTACAACAACTAGCTAATTTGGGAGTTCACCTTCTTGAAACTTCAAAGGAAGGGGTTGTTGTGCATAATATTGTGGGGTCTTCATTAGTAATGGAAGTGAAAGAAAAACAGTTCGAGGATCCTACTTTACAACGACTTAAGGAAAAAGTGAGTCAGAGTACGATGAAGTGCTTTGAAATTACACAAAATGGAGTACTTTATTGCCAAAATAAATTATGTGTGCCTGATATCAATGGATTAAGAAAGAGGATAGTGGAAGAAGCCCATCATTCTCGATATTCCATCCATCCAGGATCAACTAAGATGTACCATGACCTGAAGAGAATATTTTGGTGGGGACGCATAAAAAAGGACCTTGCAGAATTTGTGGCTCAATGTCCAAATTGTCAACAAGTAAAAGTAGAATACCAAAAGCCAAGAGGATATATGCAGTGTATAGAGTTTCCAACATTGAACTGGGATATGATCAATATGGATTTTGTTACCGGGTTGCCTCACTCATTTCAGAAGTTTGACTCCATATGGGTAATAATTGACACACTCACAAAGTTAGCACACTTCTTGCTAGTCAGGAGTGATTATACAGCTGAAGAGTATGCCAAGCTATACCTCAAAGAGATAGTCAGGCTACATGGAGTCCCAATCTCCATTATCTCCGATCGGGGATCTCAATTCCCTGCAAAGTTTTGGAAGTCCTTCCAAAGAAGTTTAGGGACACAAGTGAATTTGAGTCAGTATTCCACCCTCAAATAGATGGTCAAGCAGAACATACCATTCAGATACTTGAAAATATATTGCGAACTTGTGCATTGGACTTTAAAGGTAGTTGGGCGGGACCATTTGCCACTTATTGAGTTTTCCTATAATAATAGCTACCACTCAAATATCAAGATGGCACCTTATGAAGCATTGTACAAAAGGAAATGTGGATCGCTAATTGGAGGGTTTGAAGTAGGTGAAACCACCTTGCTTGGGCCAGATTTAGTACAACATGCCATGGAAAAAGTTAAGGTAATACAACAGCGGCTAGAAACAGCCCAAAGTCATCACAAATAATATGCAGACGCTAGAAGGAGAGGACTGAAATTCTCAGTAAGGGATTGGGTATTTTTAAAGGTGTCCCCAAAAAGGGTTTATGAGATTTGGTAAGAAAGAAAAACTGAGCCTACGTTACATAGGGCCATATAAAATTATTAAGAAGTTTGAGCAGGTTGCATTTCAACTAGAGCTATCCCAAGAGCTTTCAATGGTTCATCCAGTTTTTCGTGTCTCAATACTTCGAAAATGCATAGGTGACCCATCCCGGATCACTCCTATTGAACACGTGGAAGTTATAGAAGATCTTACATATGAAGAGGTACCTATTGCTATTCTGGATCATCAAGTTAAGAAGTTAAGGAATAAAGAAATAGCTTTAGTAAAAGTACTTTGGAGAAACCAGCAAGCAGAAGAAATAACATGGGAGGCTGAGGACGCGATGAAATCAAAATACCCTTACTTATTTGAAGCTAAAGAGGAAGTCAAACATGCAGAATTGGGACACTAATAGGTACGTGTGATTGAATGCCTAGTGTATTGTCAAAAGTTTGTGTAAGTAAAGGTTTAAACTTGGTTAAGCTATCCAATTGTGCTAATATTCAAGGACGAATATTCCTAAGGGGAGGGGGGAGAGTGTAACACCCCACATCTTACAGTACTAGTACTATGCAAATGAAACATGATATGACTTTTCAAATTTTAGCGCCAATTTTTAAAAGTGCTCGAATCTCCAATTAAAGGGCAATACGTATGTCTAACACTAAAGAGGGTCCAGTGTAAATAAGTTTTAAGTCAAATTGAGGAGATCACGACCTTAAATGAAGTGACAGAAGTGAGGTTCTTATAGGACTTAGGAAGCTATCAAGTGAGTCACCTACTTTCTTAGCTCAAATTTGCTAGCTAAACGGAGATGAGGCCCGACGTCAAATTTATCCAAGTTCGATTATGAATAAAGTCTGTTTTAAGGGTGTAACTTTAGCCCATGTTTGACATCACAAGTGGACTATATTTTCAGCCCAAGAATAATGGAGAAAGGGCCCAAGTACAAAAAAACTCACTTGGTGAATTGGGCAAAACTAACTAAGAGAAAGCGAAAAAAATGCACAGCAAAGGCCCATCAATTTGGAGCCCCTTAAGGCCCAAGTGAAAGGGGCAAAATGGTACATTAATAACTTGATAAAATAAGGCCTAAAATGTAAAAGAAAGTCATCCAAAGTAATCCTTCAAAAGGGGTTACAGGCAGCACTTTTAACTTATTCTTAGACTTGGAAAATTTCAGCTTTGACAAAGGTTCTTTTTTATTCTTTCTTGACTTTGTAAAGCAGCCAAAAGAAGCTCTTAGGGTTCTTCAAGAGGCCCTCAACCTTAAAGGTAAAGGTAAGTAATTATAGTTGTGTATTTAGTAAGTTTTCTTCATGAAAAACAAGAGACTATGTTGGTTAGGTATATGTTGAAACTTTTGAACAACATGTGTTCCAAGTGTTATTGTATACTTTTCTTATTTTTTTGGGAGCTTTTCTCTTCTTAGTTGGCTTGATTATGAAAGAAGGTTGCTTTTATTAATATGTTTCATTTCTGTAATGATGTATAAAGGTTGTTGCACTGTTTGGTTATACGTAAACAATCGAGGTTTAACGTGTTATCCTAAGTGTGTTTTTTGTAGAAATTGTGGGCTGATCGATTGAGGACTATGGTCTCACGTCCTCCACCTATTTTGAGGACTATTTTTGAACTGCTTTAGGGCTTTTTTATGTATAAATATCATGGGAACAGTCTGAGTGAAGTTGGTAAAGCTTTGCAATTATTGATGTCAAAATGTAGTGAAGGGATGTAACATTATGCCGCCTATTTGTATGTTGCATAGAATTGTTATGTTGCTGTGCTTTGTGGGTTGTTGTAAGACTGTTATGGAACTAAAACAGGCCGCACATAATATGTATATGAGAATATGTATTATAAAATATGAGTAGGGGCAAAAAGGTTGAAAGAATATGCTCGGGTTTATAACTATCCACTTGCTGCCCATATGTTGTTTTTTTATGAGATTGGGCTGCAAAGATGTATCTATTGGTTGCTAATGCTAGTTTTATCACCTAATATGTTATAGATAAAAATTTGGAGGAAGGAAAGGTTATCTCGAGGTAATAGCAAAGTCGTACAACGAGGTATGTAAGGCCACTTGATTTCGTATTGTTTGGCATGAAACATAGATCCCTCCTTGGCACATAAAGGCACTTACCAAATCCGACACAACTATTAACCGTGTCTCAAGTCTTTCATATGTTCATATGTTCCCATGCATAGTCACCTTAAAATCTTCATACATACTTGGATACCAAGATATACGAGTTCGTTCAACTAAATAAAGTTCATGTGTTGTTCTACTTCCTATGCATTTCATTATTTGTGTAACCTACTCCTTTCATTATGGTGT
>JAABOM020032709.1:0-17255 GCA_011800125.2 Solanum clarkiae
GGCTTGGGTCGTGAAAAACTAGGTATCAGAGCACTAGGTTGTTTATGTTGTGCACCATAACTATGAGTAACAATATTTGAGACATTTTAGGAAATAGTTCCCTTCCTCTTAATCTATGTCATGCTACAGAGTTAAGGTAAGGACTTCCCCTAACGAATGTCCTTTGTTATGCTAGATAATGCCTAACATAAGAGGAAGAAGAGCCCGCACTCCCAAAAAACAACTAGATTACAAAGAGATCTGCGATGCTCTCACTTTGCTAGCTGATGTGGTGGCTAATCAAGTCAATCAATGGGCCTAAGCCCTTATGCTCCCACTCCAGCAGCTCAGGTGAGGGATTTTATGAGGAAAAACCCACCGGAGTTATATGGGTATAAAGTGGATTAGGAACCTTAAGAATTTGTTAATGAGGTGTACGAAGTGTTGGCTACTATGGGTGTTAGATCAAAAGATAAGACGGAATTGGCATCTTACCAACTCTGTGGGGTGGCCCAAATATGGTATACTCAATGGAAGAAGGAGAATGGGAACAATAATATGATTCTATGGGAGAAGTTTAAGGCGGCATTTCTCAACCGATTCTTTCCTCTTGAGCTTAGGGAGGCCACGATGATGGAGTTCATGAATTTAAATCAAGGATCTATGAGTGTGAGGGAGTATGCCCTAAAGTTCAACCAACTCTCTAAATATGTTGCCCACTTGGTTACCGGCCCGAGGTTTAGAACGAACAAGTTTGTGATGGGTGTATCTGATTTGGTTAATGATGAGTGTCGTGACGCTATGTTGATTAGTGACATGGACTTGTCCCACCTTATGACCTATGACAAACAATTGGAGGGGGAAAAGTTGAGGAAGGGGAGAGGTAATGAAGCTAAGAGGGCCCATTTTGATGGTAGGTTCCAAAGTCCCATAGGTGGCCAATTTTAACAAGGCCAAAGGTCTTCTCATGCGCTTAATAGGAGGTTTGCGAATGACTACCCAAGGACCCAAGGTGATGGTGGTATGGTGCCTAATGCTATGTGTCTGAAATGTGGTAAGGGTCACTATGGCCCATGCTTGAGGGATACCAGTGCTTGTTTTTGTTGTGGAGAAGTAGGCCATAAGATTATTGATTGCCCACGTAACCGAAATAAGGGTACGGATGTTCGTCCACAAGGTCGGGGTACGAATGTGATTCCTTTGGGAAGAGGAGGCCAACAAGATAGTGCCCCAAGGCACAATCGATTCTGTGCTCTTTAAGAGAGGCAAGGGGTAGATGAGGTTCCTGATGTCATCACTGGTATGTTAAAAGTCTTTGATTTTGATGTGTATGCATTGATAGACCCCGATACCACTCTTTCTTTTGTTACCTCTTTTGTTGGAAAAACATTCCTTATTGAGCCTGAATTGTTGTGCGAGTCTTATGAGGTGTCTACTCCCATTGGTGCATTTATTGTTGCTCGAAAGGTTTATAGAAATTGTACCATTTGCATTTTGCATAAAATATTGCCTTGTGATCTTGTTGAGTTGGATATGGTGGATTTTGATGTCATTCTTTGGATGGAGTGGTTGCATGCATATTATGCCTCTATTGATTGTAGAACCCGTAGGGTCAATTTCTAATACCCAAATGAACCTATCCTTGAGTGGGAGGGTCATGATATTATGGTCAAAGGTAGGTTTATCTCTTGCATTAACGCCCAAAAGTTGATCTCTAAGAGGTGTCTCTATCATCTTATGAGGGTTAGATATGTTTAGTACAAAGTGCTTCCTATAGAGTCGGATTCGGTAGTTAACGAATTCCTTGATTTCTTTCCAAATGACCTTCCTGGTGTTCCTCCCGAAAGGAAAATAGACTTTGATATAGATCTCCTTTCCGATACTCAATACATTTCTATTCCCCCTTACCATATGTCCTCGACGAATTTGAAGGAGTTGAAAGAGCAATTAAAGGATTTGTTGGAGAAGGGTTTTATTTGACCTAGCCAATCACCTTGGTGTGCACCTTTGTTGTTTGTGAAGTAGAAAGATGACTCCCTTAGAATGTGCATTGACTACCGGCAACTTAGTAGGATCACCGTAAAGAACAAGTATCCTCTACCAAGGATTGATTATTTATTTCACCAACTTCAAGGGGCTAGTCACTTCTCTAAGATTGATCTTCTGTCTGGGTATCATCCAGTGAAAGTAAGGGAGCGTGATATTCCAAAGATAGCCTTCCAGACTTGATATGGGCATAATGATTTTGTGGTTATGTCTTTCGGGTTGACTAATGCACCGGCCATCTTCATGGATCTTATGAATAGGGCATTTAAACCCTACCTTGATTTGCTTGTTGTGGTTTTCATTGATGATATCTTGATCTATTCTCATAGTGAGGAGGAGCATGTGAGTCATTTGAAGGTGGTGCTACGAAAATTGAGGGAAGAGAAGTTGTATGCTAAGTATGAAAAATGTGTTTTTTTGTTGAAAAAGGTTATCTTTCTAGGTCATGTGGTGTCGGGGGATGGTATTAGGGTGGATCCTAAAAAGATGGAAGTTATTAGAAATTGGCCTAAACTTTTGACTCCATCAGACATTAGAAGTTTCTTAGGCTTGGCAGGTTACTACAAGATATTTTTGAGTGGGTTCTCTTCTTTTGCTTCTCCCATGACTAAGTTTAACCCAAAAGAAGGCTAAATTTGTGTGGATCGATGAGCGTGAAAAGAGTTTCCAAACTTTGAAGGATAAGCTTGTGTCTGCTCCTATCTTGTGTCTACCGCAAGTGTTGGAAGGGTTTATCGTGTCTTATGTTAACTGGTATATTATTGTGAATTTCATAATATACATCTGCAAAATTAGACATAAAAATTATTTGTGGCAAACATATTACCCAGAATTAAGTAATAATAAACAAGTTGTAATTACAAGTGTGTCATAATTTGTGTAAAAGTAAGAAACATAGAGTTAAATCTATAACAATTTAAATTAATACATACATACATAGAGTTTTTTAGGAGATGATGCCTCATAAATCGGTTTGGGTATTGTTTTGATGCAAAATGGAAAGTTGATAGTCTATGCTTCTAGACAACTCAAGGTGCATGAAAAGAATTATCCTACTCATGATTTTGAATTAGCCGCTATGGTGTTTTCTTTGAAAATTTGGCGTCATTATTTTATAGGGTGCATGTTGATGTGTTTACCGATCATAAGAGTCTCCAATATATGTTCACTCAAAAGGATCTTAACCTGAGGCAAAGATGGTGGTTAGAACTCCTTAAGGATTACGATATGAGTGTGCATTATCACCCGGGTAAGGCTAATGTTGTGGATGATACTTTGAGTAGGGTGTCTAGGGGTAGCCTAGTTCATGTTGATAGTGGTGATAAGGAAATAACTAGGGAGGTGCATCGATTCGCTAGATTGGGAGTTAGGTTAGAAGAGGTTGGTAATAGTGGTGTGGTTGTTACTGATGGTTCTAAGTCTTCTTTTGTTGAGGAGGTGAAGGCAAAGCAAGATCTTGTCCCCCTCTTTGTTAGAATTGAAGGCCTTGGAGAGAGAGGGCAAGGTGGAGGTTTTTTTTCCAAGGGGGAGATGGTGCCCTTAGGTACTATGGTAGGTTCTGTGTGCCTTGAACGGATGACTTGAGGAAGAAGATTCTTGATGAGGCTCATAATTCTTCCTATTCTATTCACCTCGGTTCTACAAAGATGTATAGAGATTTGAGGGAAGTATTTTGGTGGGGTGGCATGAAGAGAAACATTGCTATGTTTGTATCCGATTTCCATAATTGCCAATAAGTCAAAGCCGAGCATCAAAGGCAGGGTGGCCTAACCCAAGATGTAGAGGTTCCTAATTGAAAGTGGGAGGAAATTAATATGGAGTTTGTGGTTGGGTTTCCTAAGACTAGAAAGGGTTTCGATTCTATTTGAGTTGTGGTTGATAAAATGACAAAATCGGCTCATTTCCTACAGGTGATACTTATGGGGCCGAAGACTATGCTACATTGTACATTCATGAGTTGGTTATATTGCATGGGGTGCCCTTGTCCATCATATCTGATCATGGTTCTCAATTTACCTCTCACTTTTAGAGGTCCTTCCAAAGAGGTTTTGGTACCAAGGTTAAGCTTAGTATGGCCTTTCACCCTCAAATGGATGGCCAAGCCGAAAGGACTATCCAAAATCTTGAGAATATTCTTAGAGCTTGTGTATTAGAGTTTAAGATTAGTTGGGATGATCATCTTCCATTGATTGAGTTTGCTTATAATAATAGCTATCATTCTAGCATTGGCATGACTCCTTTTGAGTCCCTCTATGGTAGACATTGTAGGTCCCCCGTTGAATGGTTTGAGGTGGGAGAAATGGCATTGTTGGGTCCGAATCTGGTTATGGAGGCTATGGAGAAGGTAAGGTTGATTAGAAAATTTTTTAAAACAGCCCAAAGTCGTCAAAAGTCCTATGCCGATGTGAGGAGAAGGGACCTTGAATTTAAGGTTGGTGATTGGGTCTATTTTAAGGTATCACCTATGAAGGGTGTGGTTCATTTTGGTAAAATGGGTAAATTGAGTCCAAGATATGTGGGTCCTTATAGGGAGTTGAGGAGGATTTGTAAGGTAGCCTATGAGTTAGAGTTACCTAGTGAAATAGACTTGGTTTACCCAGTATTTTATGTATTCATGTTGAGGAAGTGTGTAAGTGACCCTAATGCTATTGTCCCATTGGATGTTTTGGGTGTTTTTGAAGACAACTTGTCTTATGAAGAGGTTCCAGCAGAAATTTTGGATAGACAAGTGAAGAGGTTGAGGAACAAGGATATTTCTTCCGTCAAGGTCTTTTGGAGGAATCAACAAGTCGAAAGTGTTACATCGGAGGCTGAGTTGGACATGCAAAATTGATATCCCTTTCCCTTCCATTATACTCAAGCCTAAGGTACTAACTCTAAGTCCCCTATCTGATTCCAAGTCTTATGTTTCAGCACCTACATCATTTGCATACATCTATGTTTATATTGACAAGTTCATAGTGATTTTGACACTTAGTTGAGATTTTTGAAATGATGTTTAAGTGCATTATTGCATTCTCGAATGGGTTGAAATTACCTTGTTTAGTTCTCTTATGCACTTTTCTTTGACATTCAGGAACGAATGTTCCCAAGGTGGAGATATTGAAACAATCCCAAAAAATGCCCGAAAAGTGCCATGGAAGTTCCCATAATTATAATTTCAATATGTCTCAAAATCCATGCGTGATATCATAAATTCGACATCATATTCTTGATCAAGGGAAAATATTGAGTGGAAAATGGGACTAACCCCTATTTTAGAGCAACCGTATAATTTAAAATCCCAAAATGTAATTTCTAGAGAGGTTTTCGTGTCCCTAGCGACGCAGCCAGTGCGTGCCTCTATGGTATTTTTGCCTAGTTTTGTTGTCTCAGTCCAAGGCCTTTGAGTCTTGGGCCTATGTCTTTCTATGGGTAAAAACACCTATATTTAGCCATATTTCAACACCATATGATACAAGACATTCCCCAATACTCTTCCAAACACTTAGACAAATATTTCACCCAAAATCAAAGTGCCAAACCTCATTCTGGATCTTAAGGAATTCACTTAAGCTTCAAGTTCGCATCTCAATCTTCGCCAAGGAATTCTCCAAAGTTGAGGTATGTGGATTTCAACCATTGGGTCCTTTCACCCATTGTGCCTAAATTTCATATTTTTTTTTACATATAGTGTGTGTTTCTAAGTTGATTTACTTATAGGTCTTCTTATTATGCATTTGACTATGAACCATGTTGGGAATTTGTAAAAATGTGACTGTTTAAGCATGTTTAGAGCTATGAATATATGATATATTTTGAGGTTTGATGAGGGGTTTCAATGTATGTTGCAAGATGGTATTACCAAGTGTTGGTGGGCGGATTTACTTCAAGTTTTTTTGCATGATTTCATTCTTGAATTGCATGGTTTTACACTACCATTACACACCCACCAAATGTTTAATAAAATATCCAGTTTAGGGTTCTTGAGCTATTGATGATCCATTACATGACTTGAATGACTTTATGATGATAAAAGGAAGGTATACATGTGTTGAATTCATGAAAAGTATCCATAGTATTGCAAGTTACCATAACATAGATAAGAGGTATACACCTCATCCACCCTGTCGGGTGGTAGCAATCCCGTATTACCATAGATAAGGGGCATATACCTCATCCACCTTGTTGGGTGGTGGCAATCCCGTACTACCATAGATAAGGGGTATATACCTTGATTCACCTTATCAGGTGGTGGCAAGCCCATACTACCAAAGATGAGGGATAGATACCTTATCCACCTTTCAAGTGGGTGGCATGCCTTAGATTCCAAGTACTAAATTGCTTGGTCTATGATGATGGTCTCTTCCCACATATGTAATATATCCTATATAAGCATATTTTACTTCTAGCATTGGTTATGTATGCCATGTTCCTAATATACTATCTCTTGCTTATGATTATGCATTTTGATTATGTTGCCTGTCTCTTGTTCCATTCCGTCCTACATACGTAGTACATTCAATTATACTAACACATACTCTATGCCTACAAGATGTTACCATTTAGGAATTGGAGCTCCTCATGATCATCATCATCCTCCCCGTGGCTAGTACTATCTTCTCAAAGCAAGTTTAGTGAGTCCTCAACTCCGAGGATGATATTTCTTGTTCTCATACTATGTAAAGACTTTTACAATCTACTTGTATACTCTTGACTATGAGGGTGAGCCCGAAAAGTTGTCTTAGCCCCCACACATTTCTAAGTTTAGAGGTGTTGTTGGACAAGTTATGTAATTATGCTTGAGTTTCGACTCTCTTTTACTCTTTTGATGTTTTATGATATGAAAGACTTCCCTTAACCCCTTATCTTTATTTCTATTCTCTTATGGTTGTTTAATTTCTTCCGTGACTAAGGATGTTTAATGATGTGTTAAGAGCTTATTTGGGTTCATCATTCACCGTGTCATGTCTAGGCCCTAGGCTTGGGTCATGACATAGAGTCTGAGTCACCTACTTTATAGTCAATTCGTGGTTAATGATTTTTTGGATGTCTTTCCGAATAATTCGCTCGATATTCCTCCCGAAAAGGAAGTGGACTTTGAAATAGCTCTTCATGTCGATACTCAACCTATTATCATTCCTCCTTATTGTATGGCTTCACCTAAATTAAAGGATTTGAAGGGTTAGTTAAAAAATATATTGAAGAAGCATTTTATCAAGCTAAGCATATCATCTTGGGGTGCTCCAGTACTATACATAAGAAAGAAGAATGGGTCACTTCGGATATATATTGACTATCGGTAATTGAATGAGGTAACCATCAAAAATAAGTCTTTGTTTCCTAGGACTGATGAGTTGTTTGACCGATTGCAAGGGGTTACTCATTTCTCAATGATTGACCTCCATTCCAATTATCATCAATTGAGGGTAAGAGAGTGTGATATACCCAAGACAGCTTTCTACACTATATATGGACATTTTGAGTTTGTAGTCATGCCCTTCTGGGTTGACTAATGCTCTAGCTATGTTTATAGATCTCATGAATTAGGTTTTCCAGCCATTTTTTTGATACATTTGTGGTTATATTCATTGATGATATTCTAATTTATTCCTTGAGTGAACAAGAGCATATGGATCATTTTAGGTTGGTTCTCTAGACTCTGAGGGAGAAGCAATTATTTGCCTATTTATGCAAATGTGAGTTTTTCTGGGTGAAGTAGCCTTTCTTGATCATGTGGTATCCAAATTTGGTACTAAAGTTGTTCAAAGAAGACTGAGGTTGTGAAGAATTAGCCTAGACCATTGACTTTTGATATTCAAAGTTTCTTCGGTTAGCCAGGTATTACTGGAGGCTTTTTTAGGGTTTTCATCTATTGCTTCACCATTTGACCAAGTTCACTCAAAAGAAGGCCAAATTCATATGGTCGAATGAGTATGAGAAGAGTTTTTAGACTTTGAAAGATCGGCTTACATCGTCTCCTTTTTTGACCTACAAGATGGCTTTGACGGATTTTTGGTATATTGTGATCTTCTCAGATTGGCTTGGGTGGCGTTCTCATGCACATGGTAAGGCAATACCTTATACCTTTAGGTAGTTGAAGGTGCATGAACAAAATTATCCAACTCATGATCTTGAATTGGATGTTGTGGTGTTTGATTTGAAGATTTGGAGACATTATCTATATAGATTTCATATTGATGCATTCACCGATCACAAGAGCTTGCAATATGTGCTCACCCAAAGGGATCCGAATTTGAGGTAAAGGAAATGGTTGGAGCTTCTTAAAGATTATGGCATGAGTATTCGATATCATCCTAGGATGGAAAATATTATAGTTGATGCTCTTAGTAGACTATTTTGGATAGTGTGGTTCACGTTGATGAGACCAACAAAGAGTTGTTAAAAGTATGTGCACCATTTGTCTAGATTGGGTGTTAGGTTGACTGACTTTAATTATAGTAGCATTCATGTTTACAATAGGGATGAGTCTTTTGTGGTTGTTGAGGTCAAGCTAAAGCAAGAGTTGGACCCATTATTAGGTGAGTTAAAGAAGTTGGTTGCTAAAAACAAGATAGAGGTTTCTCCTAAAGGGGAGATGGTATGCTTTGGTACCAACATCAGTTATATGATTCGGATATTGACAGACTTTGGGACATTATTTTGAAAGAGGCTCATCATTCTCATTATTCTATCAATCTGGGATCCACCAAGAAGTATTGAGATTCGAGAAAAGTGTATTGGTGGCATGATATGAAGAAGGACAAAGCTAAGTTCATATCCAAGTGTCCTAATTGTCAAAATGTGAAGATAGAACACCAAAGGCCAGGTGATTTGCCTCAAGACATTAAAATTCCTACATGGAAATGGGATGATATGAATATGGACCTTCTAAATAGGTTGCCTTGTACTCAAAAGCAGTTTGACACTATTTGGGTAATTATTGATAGGATGACCAAATCGGCTCACTTCTTACAAATTGAGTAATTGTTAATAAAATGACCAAATTGGCTCACTTCTTACTACTTAAGAATAGTTTTAATGTCGAGGACTATGCCAAGTGATATATCCAAGAGTTGGTTAGATTGCATGGTGCGCCTATGTCTATTATATCGGATCATGGTACTCAATTTACTTATCACTTTAGGAGATTATTTCAAAAAGGTCTTGGCACAAGGGTGAAGTTTATTACTGCTTTCCATTCTAAAACTGATGTACAAGCCAAGAGGAAAAATCAAACATTGGAGGACATGTTGAGGGCTTCTGTGTTGGAATTCAAGGGAAATTGGGATGATCATCTACCACTTATTGAGTTCGCCTACAACAATACTTATCATGCTACCAGTGAAATGGTACTACATGAAGCTTTGTATAGGAGAAGGTATAGATCCCTGTGGGATTGTTTGAGATAGGTGAAATGACATTGTTTTGCTCAGACTAGGTGTTGGAGGCTATGGAGATGGTGAAGTTGATTCAGGAGAAGTTGAAAACAAATCAAAGTCGCGAAAATTCCTATTTGCATATTAGGAAAAGGGATCTTGAGTTCCTTTCTGTAACTGGGCGTATGTGCAGGTTTGACCTATGAAGGGTGTGATGTGTTTTGGTAAAAAGGTCAAGTTATGTCCCCGATATGTAGGCCCTTATGAGATTATTGAGTAGATTGGCAATGAGGCTTATAGATTGAACTTGCCTTCGGATATGAGTTCCATTCACCTGGTTTTACATGTGTTTAAATTAAGGAAGTTGCTTGATGATCCTAGTTTTATTGTTCTTTTGGAAAGAGTTGAGGTTGAAGAGAATTTGACATTTGAAGTTCTAATTGAGATCTTAGAAAGGCAAGTGAAGAGTCTTTGTAACAAGGATGTCGCTTCAGTTAAAGTGCTTAGGGGGAACTGATGTCTCCTAACTTACATCTCTTTTTAGAGGATAAAGCGATTGTTGTCAAGATATAAAACCTAACCTAGGTTAAGATCAAGCCCAAGGGAATACGTAGACTCAAAGAAAATTCATCAATAAGAAATTCAACCAATTAACTAACTCAATTCCCTGAGGGGAGCTTTTGCAATGTTCAATAAGAAAATAAACTAAACTAACTATCACAAGAGACAATCATTAATAGAGAAAAACTAGGGTATTGAGTTCTCCTACTTCGTATCCCCAGATAAACCAATTCAAATCTAGTGTATAGCATGCAGGACAGTAATTTAAGTTCACCAAACCCTTTGGTCTAGGTGAAAGGCAAATTTCACTATGTGACTTCACCCATCTCCATAGTGTGCAATACTAACCATTACCTATAAGTCCTAGTCAATCTCCCCTTCGCCTAGTTCGGTTGATTAGACAAGAACACATTATCGAATCCTATTAATCAATTTCTTCTCCTATTCATTACTACCTGGATTGCGAAAGTAACACTAATAGGGTTCTAATGTCGGTCACCATTAGAAAACATGCAAAAAAATAGAATTGATTAATACATAGATATACCCAATCAACAAATTGCAAAATATTTGGGTATACTTTATTAGATCTTTATAGTTCCCACAACCCTAGTTGTGAATTTAGCTACTCATGCTATGAGTATATGAAGAAATTATGAATTGAGAAAACATAATTATACATTTACCCAATTGAATTGAGAATCAAGCAAATCCAATATTGATTGAGAATCACAAGATTTAAGATCAGATTAATGCATTAGTGTATTCTCCTTCAAGTATTGAGGTCTCCAAGTATAAAATCCTAAAAATGATGTTCTTTACTGTACTGTACTGAAAAACAACCTCAAAGTACTATTTATAGTAATTAAAATTAAGTCCTAAAAGAAATAGAAAAATTGGTTGGTGGACCCTATGAAAGGTATTCACGACTCGTAGTGTCTTCTATGAGTCGCAACTAGAGTCTCATATTTAGCTCTTGAGATCTTGGCCTTCTCTTTTACGAACCATCTTCATCACTTGTAAAGTAATTTATGACTCCTACTTTAGACTCATAGGCTTTAATTACTTCAACTCATTCTTTTCTGGAGATCTTCACAAAACCTATCTATACGACTCGTAGAATTCTCTACGACTCGTATAGAGGTCTCTTGGACTAGAACTTCATATCTCACCCTTCATTGAAATTTGTCAAAAACTACCTCTAAGACTCGTAGACTATTCTACAACTCGTAGAGGATCTCGTGAATCACCAAAAACCAGAAAACTATGCAATATTTCCCCAAAGTCATGCCAACCTACTTTCCTGCAAAACTAAACACCAAAAACACATAAAAATCATAAATGTCACATTAGAAACACACAAAATTCTATGTTTTAGGCATCAAAAGTGTTGCATTTTTACAGCACATCAATACCCTCAAGTTAAAATTATTGCTTGTCCTCAAGTGACGACTCAATCTATATAGACAGTACAGTAATACATAGACCTCAACACAATGGCATACATTACATACAATTCAAACCCAAGTACCCACATCAACTTTTCAAAACAAAATCGTATAACTATTTAGCAAACCAAAGCACACTAGTACACGTGACAACATAACTATGATAAGCAAGGGAATATCAATAGTCCATAATCACTGAAAAAGCCAAATGTTAACAATGCAATGCAAGTATCCTCACAGAAAGAAGTTTCATTTTTGACACTTACTGATGATTTCATATTTAACTTTAGAGCTGTGCAAAAACACTCACCCTCACAAAAGATATTCACGCATGATGACTAATACCATACGCTTTCCTCTATAATCATGACTTAGACCTAGAACTAACTGGACTAGGATAACTTTATGTAACATAGGATCAGTGGGCTTTGGTATGATATTTTGGAAAAATAGTGACTAATGGCCTCCTTGAAACTACATTTTTCCAAACTTTGCCTCACCAAATTTGTCATTTTCACCTTACCCTCCTTGTTTTCCTTATTCAAGTATTTCCGGGTTCTTTCTTCTCATTTTTCAGCTTTTTCCTTATTTTCACACTTCATTTTGCTTTTTGGCTAAATCTAAGGCATCATTTTTCTTACAACCAGTACACGCTTTTCTAATTTTTCTCCCCATTCTGAATTCACCTCGTTATTTTTGTGCTCCTCCTTTACATCGGCCACCCTCAACTTACGCTTTTAGCCTGTAGTGAAGTCCATAATATCTATTCCCCGAATCAGGGCCACTTTTAGTATCCACCCTCAACTTAGGTTTTTTGCCTAAATCAAGGTTCATAATGCTCAAGAAAAGACCAGGGCCTATTTCAAGGTTTTTCACTAGAAAAGTTTAGGCTAATTAGGTGTTTTAGAAAGAATTGGCACATGTAAGGCTCAAATATTTTGAACAAGGGATCAATCTTCTTTTGGTTGGTCAATTTAGGCTATAGTGGACTAATTAAAGAACAAAGGACAAAGATCCCTTCCTAATCCATTTAATCTACAATCTATCTTAGAGTAATAGGGCAAGTTCTGAATTAGCACAAAATACATGAATCTGGCAAAATAAGCGCCCACTCATATGGCATTACACACATTATCAATAAGAAACTTATAGATCATGCTTTGTATCTCAAATTACCCTCACTTATCAGAATAGATATTGCCAAACACCCAAACATGCATAGTTTTCATCTAACTACTAATCAAAAAATTTTGGTGGGTACCATTTTTTCAAAACAAAACATAAAAGCATGTTACATGCCATAAGTTTTAGTACTATATGCTACAAATATTATCTGAACATCCAAAACGTGTTGGTTGAATAGAAAATAAATATCCATGAGGAAGAAGAACACAGACAAGAAAACCTCAGGATCAAAATTTAGGATAGTTATGGACCATAGGCTACTCAGACTTCACTAAGGCACAGAACCATCCACACCCCATCGAAAAAGATGTGCATTGTCCCTAATGTACAAAATCAAGCAAAAATATAATATAAGGTGTCAAATGCATACTTGGGTGCTTAAGCGTCAGTCTCAGGCTAAGTCTGGCCACCCTCTTCATATGAAGTAGCCTCCTCAGCTGTAGTACTCTGTCCGGAGGGGCCAATACCCCTCGCGCTATCATGCTCATGAGCTAGCCTCATCTCCTCCCTGTGCCTCGATGTCCTCAAGGCCATCTCGAGATCCTCCTCCTCATCCTTTGAGAGCTTTTCATGTACATTCCTCTCCTCTCGCTCATCACCCTCTTTGAGGGGTCTGTTCCCGTGGGAAATCTATGTAGGCTCCTTAGAGGCAAATAAATCAAATAGTGGTATTGGAGATGTCATCTCTTGTAGTGCAACTTGCATCACAAGTGATGATGTAATGTCAGCCCTAAGCTTCTCGATCTATGACTAGATGGCTGAAAAATCTAAAGGTCGAGCCTTGGCTAACCTCTTCTGTACCTGCTCCTTGAAGGCATCGATGTGGGCATCCACTGCAATAACATTCTCCTAAACAGTAGAAATGGTGAATGTCCAGCTCCACTCCTCCGAGTCTAAGATAGCCTGTCATACCCATGGCATAATCTGCTGAATGAACTATGTCAACTGAGACTCAGCATTTGATAATCTCCGTGCCATGAACCGAATAGAAATAGCAGACACATAGACAATGGCTGGTGTAGGAATCTGTGATATAGTTGCCTCTGCTACAGCAGCAGCTATAGTGGGACCCCTCTCTATGACTGCCTCAGGCTGCAAGGGTCTCTCCTCTGTAGTAGCAGCAGCAGTAGTAGTAAAGGCAATCACCGAACCTTAGGTGGTAGCACTGAGGTGAGCACTTGTGGTGGTGGTGGAGGTTATGCTCACAAGACTGCCACCGACTTCTCAACAACCTTAATCACGCTGGAATCTAAAGTATGTTGGGCCTCAACTAATCAGTCCATCTAGTGCATAATCTCTACCCTAGACTCGACACAGAGTCTGTATATCAACACAAGAAATGGGAAGAGGTGGCCCTCTTTAGTGTTGTCTCATGCATTTACTCTACTATGAGTCAGGCCCAATAGATGTCATTGCCAACCAAGATGCTGGCAACCAATACTGCACACTCTTGCATAAGTGTATTACCTGCCAATGTCAGCTGGATGTATGATCTAATAATGGCCCACCTAAACTTTGTGAGAAAGTTGAGTCAAGCCTTTTCTATAAGCTCAGTGTGGGTGGTGATCCAAGCAGGCTCCGGACCCTGCTCTGCAATATGACTGGCACCAATCTCAAAAGTGAGGTTCGATGCTCACGATCCTTTATAATCAACAAGGTTTGATCTAGCCCAAACCTATGGTCAAACTCTATTCTTGATCTAGAGGTATGGTACTCAGGACTAGAAAGCATACAGCGGATAGTCTCTTCAGATATGTCGACCTACTGACCTATCACCCGTATCTCTATTAACATGTGTTGTTTTGAGTGGTTTCTACCCCTTGGGAAGAAAGAGTGAATGGTGGTTATGTAAATGCATAAAACTCCATCACCCAAAGTGGGGAGTGTCGACGAAGAGCCTCTGTCAGCCACATCAACCCATATTGTATCATCGTGTCTTGTAAACTTGGGAAATAGCTCAGTCCATCATCAATGACCTTAGGATCTTAAAATATTGAACAAGTCGGCTTGTCCCACTCCTTGGGTTGCATACCCTCTAAGAATATAGCCTCTATACCCTCGGCGCACCACCGATTGGCATGGACATCTGGTACTGATGAAAAAGATGGTGTGATGGAGGACTTGACATCTCCCCTATCCACGGAGCCCCCCCTCCCAGAACTCAGCTTCTCTCTAGAAGGAGTCATCTGGGGCATGCTACTCCCACTCTCGTCACTTCCTTACTCTTCAGACTGGGAAGGACTATCGACCTGAGCCTGAGTACACCCAGATCTGGCTGTTTCTACTCTAGTCTATAGTACCTCAGCCTAAGGGTCGAGTAAGACATCGAGGATCTCCAGTGACCCACTCAGCTGAGAGGTCTACTCAGTATCTGAAGGCTCGTCATCTATAGGTTCATCTTTGACCATTCTTCTAAAAGCCTCAAGCTTTGAGTTATTTCCTTTTGGGTCTATAGTACCTAAAATAATAGACATAAACACACCATGGTTAGTCCCCAAAAGTCAAGATATAAAATGCAAAAATTAATCTACATCAGTTGCAAAAGGGCACTATGAAAACCCCTTTACGAGTCATAGTAAGCACTACGAGTCCTAAAGTGCTCTCGTAGACCAAAAGTTTAGAACAATTTGGACACTGGAACAGTCTATGAGACCTAAGTACGACTCGCAAAAAAGTTGATGACTCATAAACTGGGTAGCAGAAAGTTCCAAAGAGTAATTAAAAATCAGGCGGGGGTCTATGAGACCTATATATGAGTCTTAAAGTGATCTACAACTCATAGAAGGTCTTGTCTAGTAAATAGTCAGAACAAAAAGTTTCTGGGATTTCACATGATGGATAATTATGACTCATAGATTGTTCTACAAGTCGTAAGCACACCTCGTGAACCAGTAAATTCAGGCATCTAATGTTCTAACCCTATCATACGCACCCCAAAAGACCTTTTCAAGCACTAAATCTAGCAGCATCGAAGAAAGACACACACCACATGATTCCACTCTTACACCATATCCCCAAGCATGATTTCAACATATATTCAACCCATCAAAAAGGATTAAGCATGGAAATAATCTAAGTTTCCGACCATCCCTATATGATTCTCACCAAATCATGATCCTATGTCATCAATCACTATTTTACAATCATAAATTATTCAATTTCATTCAATCAAACATGGTTGATTATTTCATAGTCACAACAATTATCAATTTCAAGGCTATAACACCAATTCCGGACTTAAATAATCAATTCAATCAAGAACAACTCTAATTTCATGTTCACAATTCACATTCAATAAGAATTCATGAGTAAATAGTATACCCATCATAATCATCAACTCAATCAAGTGATAACAAGGCAAATTAATGATCAAAATTAAATCAAGACCTTACCACAAGTGAAAAAAAACTTGAGGATCAAAAATAGAGAAGATGATTGAACATGAAACCCTAGGTGTCAGAACTTTCATAGAAAAATAGGTCATAGCTGCCAAAATTTGATCGAAAATTTGAGGGGAAAGGAAAATTTTGGTCAATTAGGTCAAAAGTAGGGTCAAAATAATTTGACCTCTCTTTTTTACCTTTATCAGGTCGGCTGTTAAAATTATCGGGCTTGGATCTACGAAACCTCGACTTCTAGTTGTAGATGGATCTACGACTCGTAAATCATGGTCTGATAGAACCCTCAACACTAAGCAAAATTCAGAATCTTATCTAAGTTTCGTAAACCACATTCACGACTCGTAGTTTGATCTATGAGTCATAAAGTTGGTTCGTAGGTTGAGTGCACAATTATCCTACTCATTGGAAATCTCTATGAGAAAGGGTTATGAGTCAAAGTGCAATACAGCATGTAAGCGCAGTCATAGAAACTGAACCTGCTGCTTTTCTCAGCCAAAATGTGCTGACTTAATCCTGTACTTGCATACTTTTCATGAAATACACAATTACTCTGTAAGGACCCGTTAGATATTTTAAAAATTGGTCCTATTATTTTCTTAAAATATTCCTCTCGCAATAATTTTAGTAGGTATTTCAGACTATTAGATAGATAAGACTATTAAATTTATGGGTTAGAAATGACATAATGTACTCCACTATTCTTTGTCCTTCTTTATTATTATTATTATTATTATTATTATTATTATTATTATTATTATATTGATATATAAATAAGATATCTTTAGGCAAACACTAGTGGATGCAGTTGTAAGGATTTATTTATATGCATCATGGCAACAACATGATTGACATTACAATTCAAATAGGCCCTTGTAATCATTACATATACTAATAGAATTAAAATAACTATATAAGAAAAATAGATAAAAATACCTATATAGAGAGAGGACTTAGGCCGAATGTCCTAAGTAAAAGAGAAGAGGGAGGCAGAGCAGACGAGTTGGTTACAGGTACTACTGTTAAATTTTCTTTTACACAGATTGTTATGCATATATAAATGTACAAGATATAAGTCATGTTTTGTCATCGCCTGTAGTTGTTTTACTAATTTTCATACTTCACTTAATTGTTGATAAGACATTAGTAAACATAAAGGGTTGGAAATACATTGTTAGTGGTAAAATAGGATAACCTTGGGTTATGAGTAAATGATGATGATATTATAGGATGCTGGCATGGTAACAATTCATGGACAAAATAGAAGTAGTTTTGAGCTC
>JAABOM020032720.1:0-55424 GCA_011800125.2 Solanum clarkiae
TATGAAAGTCTTATGAAAGAAAGTCTTTTTCAAAGATTCTATATAAATTTCTCTATGAAACCGAGATAGTTCCCTTTAAGAAAATTCTAACACTAGTAGAAATACCTATGCTTTATTCTTCTGAAGGTGGGAAAAAAGATAAAACTAAATAAATGGATTATTCATCCAAATTTCAGTTTAAAACTCACGTAATTAACCTATTTTTCTTTTAGTTAACCTTCACAGTTCGTACAAAGCTCCATAGTCTGTATAAACTCCCACACAAAGATCCAAGTTCTAAGACGGTGATTTAATACTTAGAAAATTTGGACTAATACTATCATGGGACCCTACTACGAGCCATGGTGGGTTGTACGGATCACATAAGGGGTTGTGCTAGGTTCTTTAGCCACACAGTGGCTTCCAAACCAAGGGCACCTACCACAACCCACCTTCACGGCCAGTGGTTTGCACCACGAGCAGTGAGGGGCTCAGTGGATGGCCAGGTTATCTTAAACTCCACCATAAGCCCAAACACACCAAACACAAGGCCAAAGGCCACCCCTAGGCAACCTCCGTGGCTCGTGGAGGGGACCATGGTATGTCACCTTGGTCAAAAACTTCTGGAAACTTGATTTTTAAGCGTCAATAAAGTCTCATGAGATCAAGGTCCTTACATCATCACCCCTTGGGAACATTTTTCATCAAATGAGCACTGAACTTAGCTTGAAAGGATTGACTTGAACATGAAACATCTTAATCATGGGAACACAATGTATAACTTATCTCTTGAAAATAACAAAATAAATAAAATTTGTATCAAAACATATTTCTCCAAAGGACATTAACTGAAGCTACAGCCTTGTTACGAAGCCGCTTTACTTTTATATCAAAAATCTCAACCAAAACCACTTCATAGGACAAGTTCTCTTCAACCTTAACACCTTCTAAAGCAACAATCGAACTAGTTTCACCACTCAACTTCCTTTACATTGATACATGGAGGAGTGTGTGAATAGTACTCATCTCCAAATGCAAATCCAATCTATAGGCTACTTTGCCAATCCACTCAACTATTTCATAAGGGCCTACTACCAGGGACTTAACATTCCATGTGTCGATGTTGAGAAAGAGTATAGGTGACCCAAGTGCTATAGTACCCTTAGAGGTTGTGGGTGTCTTCAAGGATAATTTGACCTATGAGGAGGTCCTAGTGGAGATATTAGATAGACAAGTGAAAAGGTTAAGGAACAAAGAAATAACATCCGTCAAGGTCCTTTGGAGAAATCAACAAGTTAAAAGTGCCACATGGAAAGCTAAGGAGGACATGAAAAAGTGATATTCCTGCGTCTTCCACTCTATTCAAGCCAAAGGTAATAACTTCAGACCCGTCTATGATCTCATGTCCCGTTTTTCAGCCTTCATTTCATTTTGCATGTATTCATGTTCATGGTAATAAGTTTATGGTGATTTTCAATATTTATGTTGAGATTTTTTGAAAATGATGTTCAAAGTGCATTTTTTGCATTCATGTCGGGCTAAAAGCTTCATAATTACTTCTCTTACTCATGTTTCTTTGACATTGGGGGATGAATATTCCCAAGAGGGAGATATTGAAACACCCCTCATGTACTTTGGAGTGCCACATAACAGTAATTTTCACATATCTCAAAATCAATATGTGATTTCGAAAATCCAACTTCATATTCTTCATCAAGGGTTAAAATTGAGTGGGAAATTGATATAACCTAGATTTTAGAAGAACTATACTGAAAAATAATTTTTGCCTAATTTTTGAAATCCAGTGGTTATCCGTGCCCAAGCTGCGATACGCTTGTGGCGTGGACTAGTGTTGTTTGGCCTACATATCTCGTCCGTGTTGCGCCAGTGGCTCGGGACAATGTAAAACTTTCTGCAGTTCTCTTAATTTTTTTCCAAGGGAATTAGGTTAATACCCCCATGCCTATTTAAACGTGAAATCTTCCAAACTTAGCCATTTTTCAACTCTATAACTTACCAAACCCTCTCTAAAACCTCTCTAAGACTTTATCAAATCTTTCATTCAAATTCAAGGATTTCAAGCTTAATTTTTGAACTCAAGAACCCATCTCAAGCTTCAAGTTTTCCCCAACTCAATTTTGAAAAAATTCAAGTTTGAGGTATGTGGGTATTCATCCATGGGTCCTTTCACCCATAGAGCCCAACCATCTCTTTTTATGAAAATTACATGATTTCAAGTTGTATTATTTATGGATATCTTTTATTATGAAATATGAACATAAATTTTGTTGGAATTTTATCAAGTATTGATTGAATATGCATAAATGTCTACTTTAAACTTATTCCATGAGTTGATTTATGTCTATTGAGATTATGCATGATTTGAGCTTTGAAAACTATGAACTATGACGAACATTTGATATGTATTTCATGATACCTAAATTGGGTTTTTATTATAATATTAGTGGGTTGATTTTGAATTGATTTTACTCATCTTTTTTACTCTTGAGTTGCATAATTTTGAACAAGTATCATGAACCCACTATGTGTTTGATGAAATTATATGACAAGAATTGTCAAGTTGTTGATGAACTACTACATGATGTATAAGTCAGTGACTTCATGATGATTAAGGGCTTTCAAGCATGTATTTAATTCATGAAAAGTATCTATGATTTTACAAGTATCAAGTTGAGCCCTATTTCAAGATTTTTACCTCTTGTGAGCTATTCATGTTAAAGCAAGGGTTCCTGTATGATTGTTATCTACTCTTATGTTCAAGTTAGGCTCACTAGTAGAGGTCAAGTATGCTTATGAACTACTCAAGTTATGCTATCATGTCTCTTACAAGTTATTAAAGTCATGGTTAATTCAAGTATTCTGCACGATTTAACTTAGCACCGATTGAGGCTTAAGATGGGGGCTCGACACAAGGGGTCCTTATATAAAGTCTTTAGTCTCTAAACTATGTACCACCATAGGATTATTTATTACTCTTGCTATACTAGTGGATCCATCTAGTGCATAATATCATGTTTATCATGTTTGGTTTGTCTTGGCAAGTAGACCAGGGGTGTCATGCCCGGCCACTTGTACCGAGGGGTTGTCATGCCTTGGATTCTAAGTTGTAGCTGCTTGGTCTATGTCAGTTGAGGCCTCTTGCCACATATATATGGTATATTACGCAAGTTAAATGTTTTACAAGCATGTTATATCACAAGCATTGATCATGTATGTCATATTGAGATTATATATCTAGTGATTATGATTATGCATTTTTAATATATTGGCTTATATCTTTGTTGAGTTACACCCCGCATACTTAGTACATTTAAATGTACTATGGACAATCTATTCCTACATGATATCACCATGTAGGAACCAGAGCTCCTTTTGATCATCCTCCACCATGTGGCTAGTTCAGTTTCTTGAGGAAGACTTTGGTGAGTCCTCAAGTCCGAGGATTATATCTACTTATTTCATGCTATATTAAGACTTATTACTTATGTTGAATATTTATCATTATGAGGGTGAGCCCGGAGTATGTCTTGGCCCCTACCCCATTTTAAAGTAGAGGTGTTGTTGGATACTATGTTTGTATATGCTATGAGCTTGACTCTTGTTTTGCATTTATGATTATCAAAGACTTCCCTTAGTCCCATTTTCCCCTTTTTTTTATTAATTGACGCTATTTATGATTTTATTTTGCTTCCATAACCAAGGATGTGTGCATATTATAATCAAGAGGTTTGTTTTGGTTGTCTTCAAACTTCTCATTCGTAGTGTCACGTCTAGGCCCTAGGCTTGGGTCGTATAGAAACTAGTCAAAATTGTATACGCTATGTGCCTCAAAAATGCCCATAATCGTATTTTCCTTATATCTCAAAATTTGTGCATGATATCAAAAATTTAATTTTATATTCTTGATCAGGGAGAAACATTGAGTACAAGATGGGTCTAACCCCGATTTTAGAGCAACCATATAAAAATTTGATTTTCCCAAGTTTTGCAAAAAGTGGTAGTCCACGTTGGCTCCGCAAAGTAGAGCCTCACGTAGTAGTGTACTTTGTTGCCAGTTTTCTTATTTCGTCCTAAGTCTTTGGGTATCAGGCGTAAGCCTTCCTATGCAGAAAAACACCTACACTTAGTCATATTTCAACTCCACATCATACAAGATATTCTCTAAAACCCTCTCTAACATTTAGACAAATATTTCACCGAAATTCAAATGTCCCAATCTCATTCCAAATATCTTAAGGATTTCATTCATGCTTCAAGTTCTCATTCAAATATTCATCAAGAAAATCTCCAAAGTTGAGATTTGTGGGTTTCAACCATTGGGTCCTTTCACCCATGGTGCCCAACCTTCTTTTTCATGTAAATTGCATGTTTTCAAATGGATTATTTATGGGTATCTTCTATTATGAACTGTGAATATAAACTATGTTGGAATTTCATAAAAATGTATTTGATTAAGCTTGTTTTCAGCAATGAATATATGATCTATTTATGAGATTTGATGAAGGGTTTCAATGTATATTGCAAGATTGTGTTACCATGTATTGGTGGGTTGATTTACGTTAAGTTTTCTCACATGATTTCACTCTTGAATTGCATGATTTTGAATTAGGATTACACATTTGCCAAGTATTTAATAAAATATCCAGTTTAGGGTTCTTGAGTTACTAACGATCTATTACATGAACTATGAGTCAAGTGACTTTTATTATGATGAAAGTAATGTATTTATATGTTGACTTCAACAGAAAGTACCTATAGTGTTGCAAGTTGACTACACCTTGTTAAGGGGGTGCTATGTCTCAACCACTATGATAGAGGGTGCTATGTCCATCTACTAGTTAAGAGGTATATACCTTGACCACTATGATGGATGGTGTTATGTCCATCTACTAGTTAAGGGGTATATACCTTGACCACTATGATTGGGGGTGCTATGCCCATCTATCATGCTGAGGGGTATGTCCCTTGACCACTTTGATGGGGGCGCTATGACCATCTACCAATTGGGGGGAAGATACCTCAATCGCCTTCCAAAGGGGTGATAGGCCTTGGATTCCAAGTAATAGTTGTTTGTTCTATGATGACGATCTCTGTCTGTACATGTATTATGTTCTATATAAGTATATTTTACTTCTAACATTGAGCATGCATGCCGTGTTGCTAATATACTATCTCTTGCTTATGATTATGAATTTTGGTTAAGTTGTCTATCTCTTGTTGCATTGCATCATACATACTTAGTACATTCAAACATACTAATGTATACTCTGTGCCTACATGATGTTACTATGTAGGAACGGGAGTCCCTCACGATCATCCTCCCAGTGGCTAATTGACTATTTTGAAGATAAGCTACTGGTGAGTCCTCAAGTTCGGGGACACTAGCTTTGCGTTCTTACTTTTGCTCTTTCCTTATGTTGCACTTTGATACTAAAAAGGTGAGCTCGAAAAGTGTCTTGTCCCCCGACCAATATATGCGAGAGGTGTTATTGGACAAGTTATGTAATTATGCTTTAGCTTGACTCTTTTGATGATCTATACTATTTAATATTTACCTTAGTCCCTCAATCCTTCTTTCTATTCTCTTATTGTTGTTTGATTGCTTTTGCGACCAAGGACGTGTAAATGACATACTAAGAGGCTTGTTTGAGGTCCTCTTTGGGTTTCCATTTATCGTATTATGTCTAGGACCTAGGCTTCGGCCATGACACAAATTTGGAGTTCCATGATGCTATCCTATTATTGGCTCTAGCTATGACCACTCAACTGAGCCAATAAGTTATCACCATGAGAAGTTCTAACAAGAATAACAGGAGAAGGGAGATTAAGAAAGGCCAAATTAATTGTGCTTTATCTTCTATTGGTACCCTAGCATACATGTTCCACAAAGAAAAACAACCTTTTCCTATCAATCAAAAGTGTGATAAGAAGCATCCAGGTAGATGGATGACCGGTAGGGATGGTTGTGGTAGGTAAGGTGACATTAGCCTGAGATAGGGGATTTCTTGGTGGCTATTAGAAGGGAAAGGGAGATGGCTTGGAGAGGTAGTGTAAGCAAGTCTTCTAGCTTTACCTGCCAAGAACATGACAAAGGTCGTTGAGGAAATTCTTAGTGAATACCAATATATGTTTCAGGTGTCGCTGACAAGGTCATTTTGCAAAGTATTGTAAAGGTTGAATGAATTTTGATTAGCCCAAATCTAGGACTCAGACTCAGACTTAGACTCAGACTCAGGTTACTACGGCTACATAGGATTTGTAGGAGGTGTTGATATGGCTACTAGTATGTTTTTGGTCTTTGACTTTGATAAATATGCTTCACTTTATCTGAGTGATAATTTATATTCTGATACTCCTTATACTGCTAAAAGATTTGATATATGTCCTAAAATCTTGTTAGATCCCTTTTTAGTTACCCTCAATGGTGACTCAATTCTAGCCAAAAGAGTATAAAAATCGTCCCATGTTGATCTTGTGGGAAGTGATTCCGCGTGATCTAGTGGAGCTTAATATGAATATTTTTTATATTATTCTTGGCATGTATTGACATCATGTTTCACATGCATCTACTGATTATAGAATCTGAAAGGTTAAATTCTAATTTCTTAATAAGCCTATTCTTGAATGGAAGGGTAGTGATTGGGTGGTTAAAGATTGAATCATGCTCTATTTAAAAGCCATGAAAAGGATTTTTAGGGTGTATTTTTCATATATTTTGGATTAAGGGAAATAAATTCTAAAGCCCTTACTTTTGAGTTAGCCCCTATTATAAATGAATTCCCCAACATGTTTACTGATGATCTACTTAGTATTCCTATCAGAAAGGAAACTGATTTTGGTGTAGAACTCCTTCTTGATACCCAGCCTATCTCTATTTCTACTTACTGCATGGCCTCAATGGAACTTAATGAGTTGAAGAAATAATTGAGAGACTTATTGGACAAAGGTTTCATAAGGCCAAGCATGTCACTATAGGGTTCTCTCATGCTATTGGTAGAAAAAATGATGGGTCGCTCTGGATGTGCATTGCCTATCGACAATTGAATAAGGTTACAATAAAGAACAAATATCCTTTTACGAGAATAGATGATTTATTTGATTAACTCGAATATGCAAGCTACTTATCCAAAATGGATCTCCAGTCTAGTTATCACCAATTACGGGTGAGAAGATGTGATATTCCCAAGATGACATTTCAAACAACATATGGCCTTTTAGAGTTTTTGTTTATGTCATTTATGCAGAATAATGCTCCCGGTATATTTTTTGGATTTGATGTATTGGGTTTATAAATTATATCTAGATATGTTTATGGTGATTTTTATTGATGATATTTTGGTTTATTCCTAAAGTGAAGAAGAGCATATGGCTCACTTGAGAATCGTGTTATAAACTTTGAGAGATAAAAAACTTTTTGATAAGTTTAGTAAATATGATTTTTGGTTGAGGTCGATGGCATTTCTTGGCCACATTCTTTTTGGTTAGGATATCATGGTTATCCAAAGAAAATGGATGCAGTGAAGAATTGGCATAGATTGTTTTCTCCTTTAGATATTAGAAGCTTTTTGGGCTAGATATTATAGGAGGTTTGTAGAGGGATTTTCATCTATGTCATCACCTTTGACTAAGTTGATCCAAAAGAAGGTGAAATTCAAATGGTCGAATGAGTGAGGGAAAATCATCGAAATATTGAATGATCATCTTACATTGTTTCCTATTTTGATATTACCAAAAGGTTCAGATAGGTTTATTGTTTATTGTGATGCCTCATGTATTGGTTTGGGTTGTGCTTTGATGCAACATGGCAAAGCCACAAAGTATGCTTCCTAGGTTGCCTCTTAGGATCTTGAGTCTTCCCTTGGGATCCTAGGTCACCTTCAAGGTCATAATCCCATTCTCATAATCATACTAGGGTCCTAGGTTGGCTTTTAGGATCCTATGTATCCCGTTAGGATCCTATATCACCTTCAAGGTCCTAAATTCCTTATTTATAATCTTGCTTGAAAAACCTTGTACATGCACAGTCATGATCATGTGATAAAGTGAAAAGAAATAGCATGGGTTCATATCCAACAAGTTTAAAATCATGAAAGTGAAGTAAATATATGCATAATCATTGAGTTGAAGATTATTTGTATCATAATTGAAGGAACTCATTTATAATTTCCATATTTATCATAGCATACTGGAGAAATTTCATGTAAATTCATGTAAATTTAGAGAAATTCATGCATATTTCAATATATAAACACAATCCATATCATAATAATAGCATTAAATATCAATATATAAATCTTAGTTTGGTCGCACTTACAATTAATGAAATATCGAGAAATTAGATAAAGCTCCATTGGTGGAAGATACCCATGTATGAAGACCCACATACCTTGATGAGAATTGGAAGATTTAATATGAAGTGTTTGGAATTGGTTGGATCTTCAATGAGTTCTTTAATTGGAGTAGAGAGGAGACTTTGAAAGTGACTCGAAGAAGTGAATTTAAGTCTAAGTGTTTGCGATGAGATTGAAAGGCCTTAGATAGGTTAGGGTAATATTAGAAGGGTAATGTGGTCCAAAAATGACCTACTATAGAAATAACCCAAGTAACCATACTTAAAACTCAAAAAATTACCTGGATAGACCCCTCCAAGAAACCCACCATGACTTGTGTTATTCACTAAGGGTTATGGAGCATGTCGTGAAGTGCAAAGGTGGCTTGGCCTGGGGAGTGGCCTCTATGAGACCCTTCACAGCTCATGGTGGGGGACCATGACTCGTGAAGGGTGTCGTCGTCAGTTACCCACCAAAGGTGGCCTCGAAATATCTTCGAGGGATCCACCACAAGACCCTTTCAAAGATCATGGTGGGTACAATGGCACGTGAAGGGTATCTTGGTGGCATACCTCCTCCAATTTTCAGAAATTTTCAATTATAAGGCTTGTTTCCATCTTCCAACACTCGAGGCCTTACAATATCTCTCCTTTGGGATCATTCATCCTTAAATGAGATAAGAGCTAGCTTGACTATAGAAAAATGAACATCAACTGGCCAGCATTAATGTAAAAATGCAAGTTAAACATCAAAATAGTAAAACCTTCAAACCTTTGTAATGAACATCATTTAAAACTGGTTTCTTGAATACAGAAAAATGAACATCAATTGGCCATCATGAATGCTAAAATGCAAGTTAAACATCAAAATATTAAAACCTTCAAACCTTTGTAATGAACATCATTTAAAAACTAGTTTCATGAGCATGCATGCATGTTATAACATGAAAATGCATAAATAAATGGATTTGGACCATTTGAGCATGAGTGACCTCTAACCTTAGGATTGAGTTGAGTGAAAATGATAAGGCTATCCTCATATCATATCTGAGTACACTTCCCATGTGGTACATTCCATTTGTCGGTTCCTTAAAAGAACTTTAACTGACGCTATTTCCTTGTTTCATGTCCTCTACACTTGTCGATACACATTTTCAACCAGAACATCTTCATATGTCAAATTCTCCCCAACCTCAATATTCTCAAAAGGAACAATAGTGCTTGGATCACCAATGAATTTCCTCAACATAGACATATGAAATACCTTATGAACCATGGCCATTTTCGATGGCAAGTTCAACCTATATGACACCTTAATAATCAATTCCAAAATCTTATAAGGGGATACATATGGAGGACTCAATTTTTCCTTTTTACCAAACCATGTCAGACCCTTCATGGGTAAAACCTTCACATACACCCTAATCCCCTACATGGAACTCAAGATCCCTTCTTCTAACATCAAAATATGAATATTGGTGACTTTGGGTGGTCCTCAATTTCTCCCTTATGATTTTGACCTTATCCGTAACATTTAACATCAAAGCATGATTGATTAATTACATGTCGCTAATTTTGAGCTATCCTACTGGAGATCTGCACCTCCTCCTGTACAAAGACTTAAACAGTGTCGTCTCAATGTTAGCCCGAAAACTAGTGTTTTAGGCAAACTCTACAAATGGTAGATGATCGTCCCTATAACTACTGAATTCTAACACATAAGTTCTCACCATGTACATTAGGATTTTAATTGTCCTTTTGGCCTGCCCATCGATTTGAGGATGAAAAGAGGGCTTAACTTCACTTTGGTGCCAAGCGTTGTTTGAAAAGTCATCCGAAAATGTGAAGTAAATTGTATAGCATCATCCTATATGATGGAAAATTACACACCATGCAACCTCACCAACTCCCTGATGTACAATCTAGCATAATCCTCAACACTAAAAGTAGTCTTAACCAGTAGGAGGATCCTCTACTACCTTTGATGATTTAGCCCCATTTGCACATGGATGCCACCCTCACTAAAGTGACTCAACTGCACTCCTAAGCATTCCAAACAGTGCACATCCTTCATGAACACCTTCTTGGACTTATCAACATGGGTCACACTACCAATAGATAGTCCATTAAGAACATCAACTACAACATTTACCTTGCCTTGATGATATTGTACACTTATATCATTATCATTGAGGAGTTCCAGCTACCTCCATTGCCTCAAATTTAGGTTTATTTGACTGAAAACATATAAACTATTGTGGTTAGTAAGTATATTAACATGTAGCCCATAAAGATAATGATGAAAAATCATTAAGGTACACACCAGAACCCCAATTTAAGGTCATAGTGTAGATAATTCAGTTCATGCACCTTACCTACCTTGAAAAATATGTTATGACCTTATTATTTTGCATTATAACACAACCCAAAAGAATATGTGAAGCATCATAATATATCACGAATCCATCTGAACCTTCCAATAGTGTCAAAATAGTGGCCGATGTAAGATGATCTTTCAGAGTTGGAAATTTATCTCACATTCGTTCAACCATTATAATTTCACCTTTTTGGATCAGCTTAGACAAAGGTGTTGCAGCGGACGAAAACCTTCAAGAAATCTTCATAGATACCTAGGCAAACCCAAGAAGTGCCTAATGTCTGACAAAAAAAATTTTCAAGGACAATTCCTTACCACCTCAGTCTTCTTTGGATCAACCTTACTTCACTGGATACTACATGGACAAGGAATGCCACCTCTTTCAACTAGAATTCTACTAAATTTGGCAGACAATTACTTATACCTTAAGATCTAAAGAAAAACCCTAAAGTGACCCATACACTATTACTTACTACAAGAATCAATTAGGATGTCATTTATGAAGACCACCACAAACATATTAAGATAAATCTTGAACACCCTATTCATAAGATCAATGAACATCGCGAGAGATTTGGTCAACCCAAATGACATAACCATGAAATCAAAGTAAGCATAACTTATAAAAATATCATCTTGGGATTATCAAACTCCTTTAGCCTCTGTTCATGATAGCCGGAATTGAGATCAATTTTGTAGAAGTGATTAGCCCCTTATAAATGATTAAACAAATTATGTATCCTCGATTGTGGATTCTTGTTCTTTATAATGACTTTGTTTAATTACTAGTAGTCTATATACATTTGAAGCAACCCATTATTTTTTATCACAAATAGCACAAGAGCACCCATGATAAAATTCTTGGCCAAACAAAACCCTATTCCAATAGATCTTTCAAGCTATCTCTTAACTCCTACCGGCCATTCCGTAAGAAGGAATAGAAATAGGTTAGGTATCAAGACGAAGATCTATGTCAAAGTCTACTTCCCTTATAGGAGGGATCCAGGGTTAGTCTTCGAGAAAGACATGAGGAAATTCATTGACAATAGGACTATCTCAAAAGTAGGAGATTCAGAATTGACATCCCTAACCCTCATGATACGGTAGATACACCACTTAGAAATCAACTTTAGGGCCTTTAAAGAAGAAATAAATTATCCTTTTAATGCAGAGTTACTACCTATCCATCCAAGAATTAGTTCATTAGGGAATTAGAACTTGACCATACTGGTCCTATAGATTATAGAGGCATAAGAAGCATGTAACTAGTTAATAAGTGTATAACTTACACTTATTTCTTACGCTTTTCTTATGATTTTGTATTTCTAATATCATAACATGAGACTAATTATGTTTTGAATCATGTATATTTTAGGTACATATGTTTTAGAATCGAGATTTGCTGAGAAGAAATGAAGTTGGAGAATAATTAGAGTAAAAATGAGCTAAAAATGCAAAGAAGTGTACCTGACAACAATTACACTCTGCAAATGTGGCCTTCAGGCCTGCAAACATGGAGTTGTGGCGTGAAGAGAAGTGCGAATGAGCTATGCCCAAGAACAAAGATGAAGCACATGAAAATAACTCTCCGCAATTACATAGTGTTGAGTGCTATCACGGAATGTTATAGCGTCTAGTGTCGAGGTAGTTAAGGAATTTCACCATTTTTGTCCCAAATCACATATACAGACAATCCCAGACCTTCTTCTGAGAAGAAGGATGTGAGAATACTGGACATCCTTAAATAAAGAACACTCCTTCATACAAATTTAAAGAGAGAAAAACACACCTTAGTGTAGATTTCAGTTTAGAGTGAAGATCTAGAGTATATTTTCAATAAATTCTTGAGTGGATTAAAGAGCATGAGCTTTACTCGTATTTATCTTTTCCTCGCTCTTTTTTCCCTTGTTCTTGAATGCATACTTTGTAGATTTAATTGAGCTTCCATTTTAATTTGTTTATGGGTCTTGTTTATTTCTCTTGCTTTCATGCTTAGTTTATGACTTACTTGCAAAATCAAGTGGGATTCTCCCTAATTGTTTTGATTTGATTTAATTGATTTATTGGTTCATGCCTACCTTCATGTTTAACTTCTGATTTGAGGTTGTGAACTTGAATCTAGCTTAGATTTTCAATTATTTTAGTAATTTGAGTGTTTGAAGGGGAGCGTTTGCGTGATAGTCATGGGTTTATATGTTGAGGTCCTTACAAAGGACTCAACGTCTAAGGTCTCGGAGTTTTTCTTTGACGTTATCAAGCGAAAGTATGTCTTTGAGTGGCTCACGTAAGAGGCCATAATAGGATCTTGCAAAACACCACATTGTGATAATTGAGGTGTTGTTACGAGCATCCTAGCCTACCATAGAGTTAACTTGATGCTAAATGTGATGGATCAATTAAGCTTTAATTGATTCCTATATCCCTATCCTTGCTCCCTTGGTTAATCAATCCTTGCCTCATTTTCTGATTAGGAGTAGTTGTTAGCTTAATTTTCCCCCAATTAGTTAGAACTTGCTTGGTATTTGCTTGTCAAATCAAAATTAGTAGCTCATAGTCCTTAGCTAATTCAATCACTGACATATTGTTTCCTATAGGACTTGACCGTGACCTTTATAGTTGGATTATTATGATGACGACGATCATCCTTATGTCCATTTGTGATGTAGGCTTAAATGTCAGAAAAAAATGACACCATTATCAGGGAATAATTGACATATTAAGTTAATTTAGGACTTGTAGTTTACTCTTTTTAATTTGATTTGTGAATACAGCTTTTTATTTTCTTTGTTTTTTCTTTTATTTTATGGCTAATTGTGATGAAAACTTGCTTTATGAATGTAAGCCTTTTTTCTATCTCCTTAGAAGTATCGCACTTTGTGGTGAGAAAAATGATGTTGAGTACATAAACTGGGACAAGTGTGTTATGATTCAAGATTGGCTCATGGAGGTAAGCCTAAGACTTGCCAAACAAGTGGCTCAAAGGCAATGATTATTCAACATGAGGGATGAACTCAAATGCTTGCTCATTACTAGAGGTTATGAGTTGGACTATTTGGAATGGGAAGTTGATTTCTTGGAGGTCAACTTGAAACTAAGCAATGGGGAAAGTGAGGTTCCCTACTCAATGGTGATCAACCATGAATTGGAGTCTCAAAAAGAAAGAGTGGTGCTTGATGTGGAAGAAATATTGGGCAAATGCATATCATCAAGGCCAATACTCATCCAAGAAGCCAAGGTTGAGGAAATGGTACTAAAGTTGCAAAAAAAAGCCATGCACACCTTAGATGGCCATTTTCGTTCATTTGAAGGTGGTAGTGTTATTTACTCAGAGGTCATAAAGTGTGAAGATCAATTTGAAGAATGCCTCTTGACACTCTTATGTCTACCCAAAGAACCTAAAAGGAAAGTTGATGTCAAGTTGGGTAGACAATTCAAGTCCTCAAAGTGGAGAGATCAGTGGAAAACATTAATAGTCTCTTATCATCATTTCCAAGATCTTAAATAAAAGATCATCTTGAAATTGGGAAGAAGATTCATTACCTCAAAGTGGAAACACAAAAGGGTAGTGAATCAAAATTTGTTTATAATGTAATTTCTTGAATAAATTCTTGCATTTTAGAATAGTTTCTTGATTTTAATTTTTGATTTTTATATGGCCCTCAAAATTTTCAAGTCTTTAGAAGTGGATTTGCATTGGTTTTGAAATGGAAAGTTGAGAGGAAATGAAGATTTGGGTAGAAAAAAACCAACAAAAATTGCAATAGGGTTTAGCTGGGTCGTTTTGACCGCACTTCGGGGCCCAGGCATTACCCATTACTGAAGAGTAGATTGCCTAAATGCGCCTGGGACCACCTAAAGTTGCACAAAATTGGCCAGGTCCGGCACACAACAAAGCTCTGTGAAGATAGTCTTATGGACAGGAAAGCGGAGAAAGCATAATCGGCGATGGGATGCAATCGCACCTAAATATCCATGAAGATTGAGTGCTGATGGGTGTGCTTAAATGAAAAGACAAGTCACTTTGACTTTGTCTGATACATTTTGGTAAAATAAGAGCATGAGCATGAGTTAAACACAGTATGAGGTAAGTCATTCTTCAAGAATTTGTCACCTCATAATTGTTGAAGAAAAGCTCAAGTTCTTCCTTCTTCATCCTTTTTGGTTTTTCACTCTAAGGCGTACCCTACTCCTTCTCCATTCTCCTTCATCAATGAGAAACGTATGTTGCCATAAAAATGGCTTGACAGTGGTGAATTCTTAAACGCTTAATTTCTCCTATTACATGCTACACTTTTATGGTCATTCTCTCTTTCTACATTTTTGTTTTATTGCATGAATGTTTTTTCACTATGGTGTTTCACTTCAAAAGACTGATTGTTGTACTTAAATGTTGAAAATCGAAATGAATCTTGGTGCTAAATGGTGAAAATACGTTTATGTAGGGATTGAATGCCATTGCGGATAGATTGTGGGTTGATATCTTGTTAAAATCATGTCACGACCCAAAATAGATCGCAAATAAAGAGAGATAAATAAAGCGGAAAGAACTCACATGATACAAGAAATCTCCCAAAACCTGGAGTCATGAGTACACGAGCATCTGAAACAGAACTGAAGAGTAAATATAATTTTCTCAAAAGCAAATATAATACTGTCTCAATGTTTGATACATAGTCTAAGAGAAAAGAAATAAAGAAGATCCAAATATCTATGACGACTCGGAGTCTAACCCTCACAGCTATTATTTGAATGATAATGATAACACCCAGATGAAAGGATAAACTACCCTTTCCTGTACCCTGTGCATAATCTACAGGGAGGAAATAAATTAGGGATTAGTACACTGAAGTATACCCAGTAGGTTCAACCGACTGGGTAAGCGAAATCGAACAATTATGTAATAATGGAGAACCCTATCTTTGCATCCAAAAAGGTTGGCACAAGATAGTAATAATTGTGTTAATGAACAAAAATATCCTCAAGGAACCATTATGCCATGCAACCACTATAGGAAGAATAATGCTCATCTCATCAAGCCAAATACCAACGGTGTTGCAACCTTGCAACTTGCTCGTCGTCAAGAAACATCAGTATGCCATAATCTTGCCACCTGTCCATGGTTATGTAATAATATGGTGCCAAATCCTTGCCACCTGCTCATGGCCAAGATATAAGAATATATGTCTCACCCTTACCTCCTGCCCGGGTCAAGGGGTGGTTCCAAAGTGAATCATAATGCCCTTACCTCCTACTTGAGTCAAGGGATGTCAGAAGCCGCACACAACATATATAAATCAATAGTGCAACTCAAAGATTCATAAATTCGTGTAATCAATATTTCAACGAGGATACTAAAGCATGAATATCATATAGATCATATGCTCCAAAGGAGTAATATCAAGTATCATAGCTAATGTACAAACCATCATCATATTATAGTTCATCGTCATTATATTAATAATCAAGAATGTCAACCACATCGGACATAACTTAGCCAAAGAATGCAAGAATACCAATATTATGCACCTATCTTATCCCAAATATACAAATATTACAACAATCTTGTCTCAACCCAGCCATGCAAGTATACTATTAACACCAAACCTTACTCATCCCAATTGGTCTCGGAAGACTCATTTAGTCAAATTCTATCTCAAATCCTCATCAACTCATCATAATTCAACTCAATTCAATGATATGATCAATATTATACCACAATTTCGCTCAACGGGGATTACTTTCCACCATCATTTCAAACATAACAACTCAATCCCATAATTATTCATCTAAATCTCACAATTATCACATGACAAGATCAATAACTCAAATTTAGTCCCAAAAGGTTGAACCTACCTCGATATCAAAATCACACTCGAACAAGCTTTCATTCAACTCAAGCCTTCAAATGATACATAGATGGATCAACCACAATCAATAATGAATACTATGCATCAAGATGGGCATTTTGATATCCATATTGACATATTTTAGGCTTGGGGGGCAAAATGATCAAAATTAGGGCTAAAATTCGAAAGTGTCATATCTGGCAATTATCTTCAAAATCTAATTCAACACAAAACATGGAGTTCGTGGGTGAAAATACCATAAAAATCGAGTTCAAACCTATAGAGAAATCCCCATTTAAAGTTTCAAAACCATAGACCAAAAATCCCCAATTTTGGGTATTTGAAATACGGAAATTCAAGTCAAAATCAAGATAAAAACCATGTATATTAATCAAAATGATGCTAGAAACACTTATCCAAATGATTTCACCAAAAATCCTCTTTAACAATCGTCCCACAAATCTTGAAATATTGAAAATGGAGTGAAAATGGGGGTTTTACATCTTTAAAAATGACATAGTAAAAATATACTCCACAAAGGTGGAGCGGAACCTCTTCTGTTATCACAGATCACAAAGTTCCCACACATTCGCAAAGCCGGAGGTTCTTCCGTGAAGGCGGACAACAAACCAGGTTGCACAGATACCCCACACACCAGCCAATGCCAAAACTCAAAATGGACCCCCGGAACTCATCTGACTCAGAATTTCACAAATTTTATATGTATCCATACCAGAAAAAGCGATCCAGACTCAATGGAATCATCGAAATTCAATTTTGAGGTCTCTAAAACACTTTCACTAATGTGAGCCAATAAAACTAGTTTAAGACTCAAAATACCAAAACTACCCTCGAAAACTCCAAAAATTATGATGAGATCATCTTTAGCAATAGTTTCACCATCCAGAACTACTGGTACTTTCAGAACACTGATCTGAACTTCCAAACTCCAAATGTTGACTAATTCAAACTTTTGTTTCGAAAATGACTAAAATAACAATGCTGGGCCTAGAAACCTCATTTTAACTCCAAATTCAGTTCCCAACTTCCTGTAGTTCAGTTTTGACATTCCGAAGCTGATAGAATTAATGGATCCTCAATCTAGCCTCCAAAACTCAGAATGACACAAAAACTTAAATTTTCCACAACTTAAGCTATTAAAAGAACAAAAACTCATATTTTCAACTTTTAAAACTCCGTAATCTCAGTTCTAACCACTCAAATAGTTCAAAGTATGCCCAAAGCAGCTTATGAAAAAGTAAAACAATAACTTTTATAGATAAAGCCAAAAATGACCAACCAAGTTATTACATCATTAACTACTAAAAAGAATGTTCTTCCTCGAACATAAGATAAAGTGAGTACCTGAAGCCTAAAAAAGGCTTGGATATCTAGCTTGCGTGTCAGACTCTAACTACCTGCCTTTCTTATATAGCTATAGGTTCCTTTTCAAAGGACAAATCTTGGCCCAACTCAATAGAGTCCTAAGAAATCACATACTCATCTAGAATGCACTGACAGAGCACAGAAACATGAAAAAAAGGACGAACAGAAGATAATCTCAGTGGTAAAGCCAACTCATAGGCTACCTCACCAACTCTTCTCAAAATCTCAATAGGGATGATGAATATGGTTCTAAGCTTGCCCCTCTTCCCAAATCTCATCACACCCTTCATGGGTGAAACCTTTAGCCAAAAGCTATCACCAATAGAGAACTTAGGAGGCTTAACCCTCTTATCAGCATAACTCTTCTGGTGACTCTTGATGTCAGAAGTCTACTTTGAATCAGTCATACCTAGTCCATGGCATCCTGAAGCAATTCAACAACCTGCACCTCAGTGAACCTGAATCAAACCATCTAATAGGTGATCTATAATTCTAGCCGTACAAGGCCTCAAATGGTGCCATCTTGATGCTAGAATGTTAAATATTGTTATATACAAACTCTACCTATGATAAGTGGTGCTCTCATAGGGCCCTAAAATCAATAACACAAGCCCTAAGTATGTCTTCCAATACCTAAATGGTGCACTATGACTAACCATCAGTCTGAGGGTGAAAAGTTGAGCTGAAATCCACTCTAGTACCCAAACCACATTGTAAAGCTTGCCAGAAGTGAGAAGTAAACAGAGCTGCTTTGTCTGATACTTTATACATTGGCACACCATGCAATTTGACAATGTCCTAGACATACAATCTAGCCAATTGCTCTGTACTGTAGTTAGTCTTCACCGCTATAAGATCTGCTGACTTTGTCAATTAATGATTGACTACCCAAATTTAATCAAACTTGTAAAAGGCCATGGGCAAACCTTTAACAAAGTTCGCAATAACTCTCTCCCATTTTCACTTGGGAATGGACATCCTTTGCATCATTCCACCAGGCTTTTGATGCTCATACTGCACCTGTTGGCAATTCAAATACTTGGCCACAAACTTAGCTATGTCCCTCCTCATTCTAAACCACAAATAATGTTGTTTGAGATCATGATACATCTTATCCACACACAAATGGATGGAATATCTAGCACAATAAGCTTTTTCTAATATCGATCTCACCCAATCCCCAACTTTAGGCACACAAACTCTACTATTAACCATTAATACACTATTAGCATCAATAATAGCCACCTTGGCTTCACCTCTCAACACTTTTTCATGAATCATGCATAATCTGGGGTCCTCAAACTAGTGGGCACATATATGATCAAGCAAAAAAGATCTAGACTCAACAAATGCCAAAATAGTCTAAGGAGGAGAAATATCCAGGCAGACCATCTGCCTAGCAAGTGACTTAACATCCAAAGCTAAGGGCCATTCCTCAGCCTTTAAGAATACTGAACTCCCCATACTAGTAGCCTTCCGGTTCAAAGCATCTACCACCATATTGGCCTTCTCGGGGTTATAAAAAATAGAGATATTATAGTCCTTAAGCAACTCCAACCACCTATGCTATCTCATGTTCTGATTAGGCTGAGTTAAAATGCATTTGAGACTCTAGTGATCGGTAAAGATCTCACAATGCACCCCATAAAGATAAATGTTGCCACAATTTCAACATAAACACAACTGCAACCAACTTCAAGTCATGGGCAGAGTAGATGCACCTTCAAATGTCTAGAAGCATAGGCTATTAGTCTCCCCTTTTGCATCAATACAATACCCAACACCACACCTAAAGCATCACACCTGAAGGCAAGAATAGGTGTTGAAGTTAACAAGTTGTTAAGCTTTTGGAAGCTTACCTCGCAATCATCTGACCACGAGAATGGTATAGTCTTTTGAGTTGATCTGGCCAACAGGGCTGCTTTATATGAGAAACCCTAAACAAAACTCCAATAATACTCTGCTAAAACAAGGAAATTCTGAATCTCAATCACCAAACTAGGTCTAGCCCACTCACGAACAACTGCTACCTTAGCCAAATCGACCATAATACCCTCTTTCGACACAACATGGCCAAGGAATTCAATAGACTCAATCCAAAACTCACATATTGAGAACTTAGTATACAACTTCTCTTCTCTCAATCTCTGAAATATAGTCCTCAAATGTTAAACATAATTTGCCTCAGTCTTGGAATAAAATAAGATATTTTCTACAAACACAATCACAAATATGTCTAAATAGGCCTGGACACTTAGTTCATCAACTCTATAAAAGCAGTTGGGGCATTATTTAACCTAAATGACCTGACCACGAACTCATAATGCCTATAACAAGTCCTGAACACTATCTTCAAGATTTCAGACTCCCGAATTCTTAACTGATGGTAACCAAACCTCAAGTCAATCTTAGAGAACATCGAGGCACCCTACAACTGGTCAAAAAGATCATCAATACGTAGGAAGGGATATTTATTCTTGATGGTCACTTTGTTAAGCTAATGATAATCAATACACAAATGCATAGTACTGTCCTTCTTCTTTGCAAATAATACAAGAGCTAATGATAATCAATACACAAATGCATAGTACTGTCCTTCTTCTTTGCAAATAATACAAGAGCACCCAGGGAGATATACTTAGACAAATAAAGCCTTTCTTCAACAAATCTTTTATCTATTTCTTCAACTCTTTCAATTTAGCTAGAGATATCCAATAAGAAATAGCACCCCTAGGATAGGAACTAGGTGTTTTAGTCCATATCAACTTGGTAAAATCGAGGTAAGATAAGGCCACTACCTTCGCATGACAATCAAGAATAGTATGATAAGGTGAAAACCAATCTATACCTAAAATCATATCAAAATCAACCATATATAACAATATCAAATCAGCAATAGTATCTCTTCCCATAAAAGCCACAACACAACCCCGACAAACCTGATTCACTAATAAAGATTCACCTATTGGAGTGGAAACACAAATAAGATTGGCAAGTGGCTCATACATAGTATCCATATTAAAAGCAAAATACTCCGATACATATGACTAAGTAGAGCCTGCAACAAATACAACTGAAGCTAAATGGTGACATATTGGAACCATACCTATGATAACTGTATCAAAAGCCTCTGCCTCGGTCTGTCAGGAATAGGGTAGCAAACTCTACGACAACCACTAGCCTATGGGCCTCCACGAGCACCACCTCTCCTGGTACCATGACCTCCTCCAACACCAGCCCTCATGCTCTAAGAGGTGTCTTTGGCCACTGCCTGAGGTCTTGAAGCCTGAGTATGAAACACCCAATATGGATAGCGATTGGTAAAGTGCCCAACCTTATTATGAACATAACAAGCCTTGGGTCCCTCCCTTGAGATGACTGGGTTCATTATTTATTGTGATGCATCAAGGATTGGTTTGGATTGTGTGTTCATACAAAATGGTAAGGTGATTGTTATGCTTTAGGGCAATTGAAAGTGCACGAGAAGAATTACCTAACTCATGATCTCAAGCTTATGATGGTGGTGTTTGCGTTGAAGATTTGGCAACATTACTTTTATGGAGTTCATGTGGATGTCTTCATAGACCAAAAAAGCCTCCAACATGTATTCACCGAATAGGATCTCAATTTGAGGAAACAAAGGTGGTTAGAGCTACTCAAAGATTACGACATGAGTGTGAAGTATCACCTCAAAAAGGACAATGTGGTAGCTGACACCCTTAGTAGAATTTCTATGGGTAGTATGTTTCATCTTGAATATGATGGGAAAAGGAAGTTAGCCAAGGATATCCATAGGTTGGCTGATTGGGAGTGAAATTAAGTAAGTCCAGAAATGGTGGTGTAATGTTGTTTCATAGGTTCAAATCTTTTTTGATTGAGGAGGTTAAGGATAACAAGGCCTTGGTCCCACCTTGGTTGAGTGAAAAGCCTTAGTAAAAGATGAAAGACAGAGGCTTTCTCACAAGGAAAAGATGGCGTACTCCGATATCAAGGGAGGTTGCGCGTGCCCAATAACAGTGAGTTGAAAAACTTGATCACGCAAGAAGCCCATGACTCTTCATATTCCATTCATCTCAACTCAGCAAAGATGTATAAAAACTAGAAGATATCCATTGGTGGAATGGAATGGAAAGGGACATTGCTCAATTTTGTGTCTGACCGTGCTAATTGCCAATAGGTCAAGGTTGAACACCGAAGGATGATTTTCCTAGAACAATACATTTACATTCCTACTTGGAAGTGAGAAGAGATCAACATAGACTTTGTAGTAGATTTTCCAAAGATAAAAAAACATTATGACTCTGTATGGGTGATAGTTGACCACATTACAAAGTCACCTCTTTTCTTAGCGGTTAACAATATATTTAGTGCCAAAGATTATTCCCACTTGTATATTTGAGAGTTGGTGAGGTTGCATAGGATTCCATGGTCTATCATAAAATGGAGTCTATTTCACTTCTCACTTTTTGAAGTTTTTTTTAGAAAGGACTTGGTACTAGAGTGAAGTTGAGTATTGTTTTTCATGCTAAACTGAAAGGCAAGCCAAAAGGACTATTCTGACATTGGAAGACATATTGAGAGCTTGTTTGTTGGAGTTTAAGGGGAATTGAGATGAGTATTTTCCACTTATCAAGTTTGCCTACAATAATAGCTTTCATAAAAGTATTGGATGGCCCATGGGGTAGTTCGAAGTTGGTATGATGGCACTAATGGGATCGGATTATGCGATGAATGGTATGTAGAAAATTAAAATCATAAGGAAAATATTAAAAACATCCCAAAGCCAACAAAAGTCCTATTCTGATGTGAAAAGAAGGGAACTTGAGTTCCAAGTTGTTGATTGGATCTACATGATGGTATGTCCAATGAAAAGTGTGATTCAATTTGGTATGAAAGGAAAATTAAGCCCTAGTTATATAGGATCCTACAAGGTGGTGAGAAGGGTGGGAAAGGTGGCACATGAGTTGGATCTACCCAATGAGATGCATTTGACTCATTCAATTTTTTATGTGTCAGTGTTGAGGAAATTCATAGGTGATCCAAATTCTATAGTTCCATTGCATGATGTGAACATTGAAGAGGATTTAAGTTATGGGGAGGTACTAGTTGAAATTCTAGATTGATATGTAAAAAAGCTAAGGAACAAAGAAGTTGTATCCATCAAAGTGCTTTGAAGAAATCAACTAGTTAAGGATGCTGCATCAAAAGCAAAAGTGGACATGATTAAGCATTACATGTATCTATTCCACTCTAATAAAGCCTAATGTAATAAGAAATTCTTTCTAAAATCTCAAATTCCATGCATTTTAGTTATTCATGATGTATGCATTCATTTCTATGGTCATGGATTGTTTTGAGACATGTTTTGCAAGTAAGTTTTGAAATCTTTGTGAAATGATATTTAACTTGTATTTTTGCATGTATACTGGGTTGTTAGCATCTAATTTACTCCTTAGATCCTGTCTTTAAGTACATTCGGGATAAATGTTCCCAAGTGGGACATATTATAATGACCCCTAGTTTAGGAGTCTAAGAGTACAGAAAGTTAGCCTGAAAAATAACCTGGAGTCATGTTTACGAGGGTGACTTATAGCCATAGTAAGTTATATGGTCTGTCAGTTCAGTCCTTATACATGTACTTCAAGAAAGAGGAAAAGTTTCCAAGTGTGGGGTAACCCACAGACCATGTGATGGCTCATAGGATACATTACGATCCGTAGATAGGGTTGTGAGTGAGACTATCAGACATGAAAGAAATTTAGAGTTATCTAGAAAGTGACACACGTGTTACCAGCATGGCCCTTAAAATCGAATACGACCCATAGAGTGCTTCATTGAATGAGACCAAGAAAATATGAAAAGTGGCTAAGTGGGAAGGACTCTACAAGTGCAACCATGAGTTGTAAGTAAAAGCATGACCTATAATAAGGTTTCATCATTTGGTTCCAGCAAAAGTTAGTTTTAGGGATTATAGATATGTTACCAGACGAGGAGGACTTACGGCCTATGGCTTGACCTACGGTCTATAAAATGCAGTTCCATTAGATTGAGTCCGACAGTTTTAATGAGGGACAGTTTGGTTAATTCTGTCATTCTTATTCCTAAACTATGTTGTTTTAGGATTCAAAAAGGGACCCTAAACCATCTTTAAAGCCTTAAGGCCTACAGTTTTCCACTCTATACTTTGTATGGCAATTACTCTCTCAAGAATAGGATAAGACAAGACCTAGGGTTTCCAAGTTCTTCTCAAAGGTTCAAGGTTCACTTCTGCCAAGTTCTCCCGAGGTATATGAGTTGATTTATAGGTATCCTTCCACCCATAAAGTTTTCTTTTAAGTATTTTAACTTTTGTTTAAGTTACTTTAAGAAATTATGCATCTCACGATGTTTTAAGTTATTAAATGCTATCATGATTTCTTATGATATTTTACTAGGTACATGTATGTTTTTAGCTATTTATGATGATCCTAATGATGGGTTTCAATAATGATGAAGTGTGGGCATCTTCAGCGGTCCTTAAAAAGAGAAATTTTCTCATATTTTTTGTGATTTATGATTATTTAATTTAAAAATACTGGTCCACCTAGTTTTATGTAAAGTTTTGCATGATTTATGATGATGATTAGGACATTAAAGTTATGTTTTAAAGTAATGATTTATCAAAAATATAAACATGTTGACAATTGTCCCAAATGATGTTTCAGAAAGGTTCCCAAGATGAAAGGACAACTCTCACTTAGTGATGTTAAGTCCGAGTCACTCCTATGATTGCTACTTATGATTCTAAGTTACATTTTAAGGATTTTGTGGGATGACTTAGCACTGAGGGGACATGAGATTACAGTTCATTCTCTTAGTTGAGACATGACCCATTAAAGCTAAATATCAAAGTCCCTAACTATGTTCCACTATAGGAGCTCTGGTAGGCTATGCTAACGGATCCACAAAGGCCATTTATGTTATTAAGAAGCATGCAAAGTTGACAGAGATCCACTCGGCAAGTGGTCTCCTTGTGCCAACATAAGGGGTTGTGTTGGATTCCATGTAGTATCTCACATGTCTTACATGTCTGTTAAGGTCTTCCCCCATAAGTTTATTGATATATTTCCATTGCATGTTCTTTCTCATGCATTGACTTTTATTTATATAAAGCTATATTTCTTATGCATGCTTGAGCTTACTTTATATATCTTTCATCACATATGTACTTATATGTTATAATTATGAATGGTAGCATTACAATTTCATACATATATTGCATCTCACATACTTAGTACATTCTAATATACTAATGCATATTTTCCTGTATGATCTAATTATGTAGCGATAGGTTGTCCTCCACCAACTCGTGGCTAGTATTCTACGTTCAGGACTAGCACTATTATTTATGGTGAGCCCCTAGTTGGAGACTCTACCATTTTCTCTTATAGCTTGTATTTTTTGTACTTTTTAGATGATGTATCTATGGACCTTTTGAGGTGTTTACTTTCTATGTTACACAGTTATGAAGTCTTTTCTACGTGATGGAAATCGACCACCATTGGTTCCATCCATTGATATATTAGTATGTATCCTTATGGACATAGTATGTTAGTTATTCTTATTGCTTTTTAAAGTTGCTTCATTGTTTAAAATGGCTCATAGTCCCTTTTCCCTTATTTTTTTTTGCAAATGTTCTAATTAAATGCCTATGAATGCTTAGGATACTTAAGATGGCTTAGGTGATGTTTCTTCGAGCATCTCAATCGTGTGACACCTAGACCCCCGGGTCGGGTCATTACATGGAAATTCCTGTCCTTTTTCTAGCTCTATAGCATGAGTCCAAAGCCCCGACTTCCCTTAGAATGAATTATTTGATGCTTGATCTATGTTCCCGCACCTAAGGATGTGCTGATGTGTGTTATGAGGCTTGTTTGGGAACTCTTGGGTTCCCATTCGTCGTGTCATACCTAGACCCTAGGCTCAATTCATGACAAACTTTCATGGTCATCAATGAATTCCTTTCTTAGAAAAGAAGAAAGCCTTGAGAGGGTTTTTGGAGAGTGAAATTTTTGATTTTAGGATTAGAGTGTGAGTGCAAGACTTTTGATGGACCAGGATAGTAATTGAAGGGTAATTTGGTTCAAAATTCATCAAAAACGAAATTAAGAATTAGAAAAAAGATCAAAATACCCCTACTTAAATATTAAAAATTTTCTTGGATGGTGCCCTTCAAGAGATGCCTACCGTGACCCCTGGTGAGGGGTCGTGTTCGGGGACTATGGAGGATTGGTTAAGGTCCTCCCCTTCACGAGACCCACCATAGCCTGTAAAGGGAACAATCACTTGTGAAGGGTTTGTGGTGTGGTGTCTTGTCCTCTTAGCAGTTAGGTACTCAGTACAGTACCCCTCCAAGGCCAGTGGTGCACCCCATGGACTATGGAGGGTTTAATGGTGGGCACCTATTACCAAATAATTGAATTTTTTTTGGAAAAACCTCCATGAAATCTCATTTAACGACTTTTATCTTAGGAGACATTACAATATTTCTCTTTTGGGAATATTCATCCTTCAATGAGATGAAAGCTAGCTTGAATAGGGTACAATCGATATCAACAACCTAGAATGAATGCAAAATATAATTTATACATCATATTCAAGAAGTTTTTAAAACTTTCCAATAAATATCATTCAAAATCAGTTTCAAGAGTATGCATGCATGCATTATGACATGAAAACACTGAAACAAAGGATTTTGGACTATTTGAACATGAATGACTTAATACCTTAGGCTTGAGTAGAATGGAGCAGATAAAGATATTGTCTCATCATGTCTTTCTCCACTTCCATGTAGAATTTAAACATGTTGGTCCCTCCATAGGATTTTGATATGAGAAACTTCCTTGTTCTACATCTTCTTAAATTGTTTGTCTAAATTTTCAACTAAATCTCCTCATAGGTCAAGTTTTACTCAATATCCACATTATCTAAAGGTACAATAGGTCTCAGATAACCTATAAACTTTCTTCAAATAGACACATTTTACACCAGATGAACAATAGACTTTTTTAATGGCAAGTCAAACGCATAAGAACTTGTCAATCCGCTTCAAGATTCTATACGGTCCCACATAACTGGGACCTAATTTCTCCTTTTTACAAAATTTGCATCACACCTTTCATGGATGAACCTTCAATTAAATTCAATTCCCCACATGAAACTCAAGATCTCTATTCCTAGAATCAAAATATGGAATTTTACTACTTTGAACCATCTCCAACATTTTCTCTATGAGGTTCACCTTCTTCATATCACAAAGTACCAAATTGGATCCAATAGTCACCTATTTCTATATTGAGAAACAGTGTTATCATAAAGTATGTGTTAGTACATTTTAATGTACTATGTATGTGAGTATGCAATACAATAATAACCATATAGTACTAATGACTAATAAGCATATGAACAAGTAATAAATACAACAAGAGTGATAAAAGAGATATCACCATATCAATATGCCATAAATGAAGTCATTCTTGCAACATAGGAAGCTACACATATGTGGAAAGTTATCATAACTGACAATAAGACCCTGTTAGCTATAACATGATATTTGGTGTTTCTCCTACAATAAAAAAAAAAAGAGAGCGTGCTTACCGAGGCAGTACTATACCCTACCATATGGGTGTCATAAGCTATCTAGATTCACTATAAAACCATATTGGTAATCATAAGTCCTCCGGTGGCATGTAGTTATAAGACTTAAAGAAATCATATATGGATCCCATAGGTTGAACCCCCACTTCCAAGCCTTATTCAGTGCTGAGTCAAATCCCGCAAAATATGTAACCTAAGCATAAAATCATACTTGCCATATAATCAATCTCATAAATCATTATTTCATACATAAGAGTAACTCATTTCATAACTAGTGTAAAGTGGGGGTGTTCTCCTATCGTCACTACACCATTCATAAGCATAGTAAGGTACTTGGTCACCTTCAAATGTCTTATATATCCTCTTCATAGACTTGCATGAAGCCCTGTACTTGCATGATCATAAATTGAGTTGAAAGTTGAAGTAGAAGTACGAGTTCACAATCAGTAAGCTTAAAATAATAAAATTAATATAGATCAATGCATAATCATGCAGTTTAAGAATATATTACTCAATGTTTAAGGAATCAAATCATAATTTCTATAAACCTGAATAGCATGCTTAAGATAATTCATGCAAATTATATAATTCATGCATTTCATAATAATTCATGCATATTTGAATATATAAGCATAATCTACCTCATAATTTAAGCATTTGAAACTAAAAAATCATGAAAGTCACCATTGCACATGCTTTGAAATTAATGAAAATAAGAAAATAAGTTAGGTTTCATGGGCGAAAGGTACCCATAGATGAAGACCCATATGCCTTAATCAAGAACTAAGATAAATTTTGATGAACTTAGCCTAAAAATGCTTGGTCTTTGATGAATTCCTTACTTGGAGAAGAAGAGAGCCTTTGGAGGGTTCTAGAAGTTAAATTTGTGATCTTACAATTTGAATGTGACTGAAAGACTTTGGATAGACTGGGATAGTAATTTAGTCAAAAATTTCATCAAAATGGGAATTAGGAATCAGAAAAAAAACCCAAATACCTTAATTAAACTTCCAAAATTTCTTTGGAAAGACCCTTTTGTGAGAGGCCACCACGAGTTATGGTGGCGATCATAACCCATGGTGGGGTTCGTTATGGGGATCCATGGTAGACTAGGTGAGCCCTTCCCATTATTGAGACCCATCATGGCCCGTGAAGGATCTTGTGGTGTCGTGCCTTCGCCTTTGGGTAATGAGGTGCTCATTATGATGCCCCACCATGGCTAATATGACCCCTAGATGGTTCAGTAGTGGACACCCAGTGCCTAATATTGAAGTATACGGGGGGAAACCATCTTTTTTTTTTTATTAGAGATCAAACCGAGAATAACAAATTTATGTTAACAAAAGTTAGAGATTATGAATATAATTAGTGTGCTACAAATAAAACATGAATATATAGTTATAAAAAAGTAATTGATTAGGATGAAGTGAGGAGAGCACAATATCTTGAAAGAAACTACTCCTTGCATAGTAGCTTTGTACTCATCAATAGTGACTTTACCTTCACTATTTGCATCCATCAAATCAAATATCTCATCAAGTTTTCCAGGTTCTATTATATCTTTTAGGAGACAATCTTTAGGAAGTGCTCTTAATATGGATGCAATTTCTTCGTTGCTAATGCAACCTAACCTCTCAGTATCATACATCTAAAAACAAAGACAAAGTTCATCGCCGTCTTGTGAATACTTGAGGCTAGAGAAGCAACCTATTATTTCTTTCATGTCTATCGTTCCATCATGGTTGTTATCAAATATATCATATATATTTCCTGCTAATACCACTAGTGATATCATGTCTATTACTTTCAACACCTCTTCGAATTCTTACAATTTTGCAATTTGTCCATTTTTGCATATTTTGTTGAAAATGTGGCTTAGGTTTTTTTATTTCTTCAGGCTTGAGGACACAAAAGGAACAAACTACTTTTTCAGTTTTTTAGTTCTCAAAGAAAAACTGTTGTTGAGTACACTAGCCATGGTTGTTATTTGGAACTTGTGTTATGCATTGAAGCTTTGAAGATAAGATACGATCTCAGCGTTTATCTATTCTTCCTTTTCTAACTCTCCCCCTATTCATGCATCTTCCGCTTTTATCATGGCCGAAGATAACTAGGGTCAGGTACCTCAAAGGGTTTTGGTTGAAAAATGATATAGTCCCATTTAATATGATATTCTTTTTTTTGGTTAAATATAGTCATGGGCCTATTTATTTACCCAAAAAATAGGCACAAGATGTTCAAAAGTAGAGGCCCAAAATATCGGCCCAACTATCCTATACAAAAACCCTACTTCAGTAGAATGCTTGATTAGTTTCCAAAATAAGACTTCTCAAGTACTCTTAATATATTTGGAAGCTCTGACTAATTCACTTTTCGGACTTTTGTACTTCTAGGTGATTAATCTTAACTGAGATTATCTTTTAATCATGAATCTCTTGCTTTTTCTTATTCTTCGAGGTTGATAAGTGAATTCTCTCATTCTTTTCCATCTCAGGTTCTTGGTTCACAAGATTGTTTATCTTCCCTCATGGATAAATGTTTTTTGTGGAGAGAGTTTTGGATCATGAAGAAACTCCTATGGGTAAGAGTCACTGAAACATCATCTGTATGGTAATAACCCTAACACAGTTTCTGACCATTTGATTCTTCTTTTTCTAGTGAGACAGAGAAGGTCAAAATAAAGGCCAAATCTTTCTTCTATAGATGTCCTACCATGAAGATCTAAAGTGAAGCCCAATTCTTTGAAGGGGACATTTTTGGAAGCTGACCTGGTACATATATAGGAGTAGATTCTAGAGATATCTAGATATCTAGTTAGGATGTAAATATTAGCTCCTACTCTCTATTTTGCACCTTGTGATTAGTCCCAGTAAGGTTTAACAAGCTTTGTTTTGATGTGTAAGGAGTACATCTGAGCCTTATAAAAGTTAACAATTTGTTTTGCACTACTTAGGGAGTTCTTCAAAATTGTAAATATGTAAACTCCCTCCCTGATCTAAGGTTTGATTTGCTAAAATTATCTGTCAGTTGATTGTTTTCCCTGTATATGTAATGAATGCTAGCTTGAATTGATTGCATGCATAACTGAATCTCTTCTATTTTCTCTCTGATAGTCCAAGGAGTATTCCATTCCCCACAAATAATTTTTAGTAGGCTTAGGGAATCAGTTTCCAGAACTAGATGACTTACCAGGTTAAGTAAGCAGTATTTTATGATTTTTCATTTTACAAGACCTTATAGATTGTTGTTGCTGAACAAAGCTTCAAATTGATATAGTTGGCTTAGAATGAGTGGATTTGAGGAATTCACACTCTAGAATAGATAAATTCCCCTTTGAGGAGTATGTGTGATTGTGAGTTCTTAGAGTTGATTAGGAAGTGACTGGTTATTCATACAATTGTATATGATTTATGGATCTATTTATTTCTTCAAGTTTTAATCTAAATATTAATTATTGCAAATTGTTGGCATCATTTTAATATTTATTTATTTTTTAATATTAGAAATGTTAAGGGTTAAATTAGTTATCTTCCTTGGCAGTTAGTGGACTTTAGCGTGTCTTCATTGTGGTGCATTACTTAGCATATTGATTATGCAGTTTTTCCATTGAGTGTTGTAGCCATTGGATTCCTCTATTGATGGCATTTGTTTCCCCTTTTTATTTTATTCTTTATCCTTCATTGTACCTTTTAACCTATGTAACTTATAAGTCATCTTCTCTATTAACTACTTCATTATCTTCCTATTCATTGCATGAAAGACTTTCACAACTAAATATAGTGGTGGTATTCATTTGTTTTCGGTACATAACATTAGAGAAAAAATATAGATTGCATAAAGTTTGTCAAAAAGAGAGTTCTTATTAGTTGAAGGGAGGTGTTCTTTTCATGGATCTTGAGATTGAACTCTTGTCTAGTGTTTTCTGAATTACACTTTGTGTTCAGGTTGTTATATCCTAGAGGGGACAAGTCAAGAAGAATACTACTAGACCACTAAAAAACATTTTTGCTTCAGTGGGCTTGAATCTCCTTAAAGAGAGCGAGATATCTGCACCTCAGCCTGGAAAACATTTATTTTCTTGATTTTCACTTTTAAATAGTTAATTGTAATTTTATTTTTATTGAACCAAAAATTTTAAGGAGATTCAAATAGCTATAATTGAAAAAATTGAGGACGTCAAGATGGGTGATCTTAACAAGCCATTTCGGTTCAATGATAATAATCATTTCAAGAGGTGGGATGGTAAAGTACTCTTCTACTTAAGTCTTCTCAATGTCTCTTATGTATTAACTGAGAAGAATCCTAATAAAGTTGATATCCTCTCAATGGATAATGATGAATTGATTTCTCATCAAGAGAAAGTGGAGAAATATTAAGATAATTCCTATAACTGTTGGTATTATATTCTTAGTTGTCTATATGATAATTATTATTATTATGATAGAACTTACTCTAGTGCAAACAAAATTTGAAAAGCTTTGCAGAGTAAGTATGATACCAAATAAGCTGGAGCAAAGACTTATGTTGCTAGACAATTTTTTTATTTTCAAATTATGGACAACAAATCAATGGTAGATCACAATCAAGACTTTATAATGGTTGTTAGAGATCTTAGATCTGAGGAGGTTAAAATTGGGAATAACCTTATTATTTGAGGCATATTTGATAAACCTCCACCTTCTTGGAAGGAATTTCAAAAAATTATGTGTCACAAACAAAAGGAAACCTCTCTTGAGACGTTAATAATGAAAATCCAAATGGAGAAGGAGGCAAAGGGCAAAGATCCACTTTTAAACAATTGGAAGAGTGTAACACCACATTGAAGGTAAATTTAGTTATTTTGAATAATGTAACTTATGAATTTAACAAAAATACCTCTATGAAGGCTTCCAAGAAAATTTTGAAGAAAAAGAGTAGTAGACCTTGTAAGAAAAATAAAAATAAAAATAATCAAGCACAAAATCAACAAGTTCGAGATAAGGGACCACGCTTTGTCAGTGGCAAGAGTGGACATATTACTCTATTTTGTAAATATCAAAAATGGGGTCGTACACCTCAGGCAAATGTTACCGAAGAGCCTTTTGTGATGGTAATTAAAGACATATTTATGGTTTAGAATGTTGATGGATGCTAGGCTGACTTTGGTACAAATTGTCATGTCTTCTATGGCAAAGACTGATTTAGAAAATATACTCATATTGAGTGGCCCAAATCCATCATGCTTGGTGACTCTCACACTTTTCAAGTGCTTGGAATAGGAGATGTCAAATTGTGTTTTACCTCTAGAAGAGTATTAACTTTGCAAGATGTACTTTATACTCCTTCTATGAGAAAATATTTGATGTCTAATTTTCTTTAGCAAAAAGGATTTCAAATAGATTATTAAATCATATTAATATGTAATTGTGAAAAAAGGGTATTTTTATGGAAAAGGGGTATATTTGTGATAGGATGTTTAAAATTAGATGTTAAATGAATAAAGTTTCTACCTCTATTTATATGTTTTCTTCTACTAATTTTTGGCATGTTCATTTTTGTCATATAAATGATTGATATGTTGGAATTATAAGTGGTTTAGGACTAATCTCAATGGTTAAAAATAATTTTAAAAAGTGTGAGGCTTGTAGTAAATCCAAGATCACTAAAAAATCTCATTTTCAATTTGACAGAAAAAATGATTTATTAGAATTAGTTTACATTGATATTTGTGAAGTTGGAGTAATTTTAACTAGTGGAGGAAATAGATATTTTATTATTTTAATTGATGATTTTTCTAAGTTTACATATTTTTATTTAATGAAAAACAAAAGTGATGCTTTTGAATATTTTAAAGTTTATTGCCATGAGGTTGAAAATCAATTTGGAAGAAAAATAAAAAGAATTAGAAGTTGTAGAGGCCATGAATATGAGATTTTCGTTACACCACTAGAAATAATTCATGAAACTACTCCTTATTCTCCTGTGTCTAATAGTGTAGTGGGAAGGAAAAATAAAACTTCGGTTAATTTTTGACTAATGCCATGATTGTTGAGTCAAGTGCACCTTTAAATTTTTGGGGTGAAGCTATTTTGACTGCTTGTTATGTGTTGAATTGTGTATCTCATAAAAAGTCTGAACAAACTCCTTCTGAGTTGTGGAAAGATCACAAGCCAAAGTTGGGATATCTAAGAGTTTGGGGTTGTCTAACCTTTGTAAGACTAATGGATCCTAAGATTACAAAGTTAGGTAAGAAAGTTACTACTTGTATTTTTCTTAGTTATGCTTCAAATAGTACAGTCTATAGATTTTATAATCTGGAACATAATATTGTAATAAAATCAAATGATGCTATATTTCATGGAAATAAGTTTCCTTTAGATTCAAAAAAAATGGGGTCGAAGGACTGAACAAAGTGTTTTGTTATTACCTAGTTCATCTACTTATACTTTGAAAAATAAGGAAATTGATAATTTTCACTTAAGAAGAAGTAAAAGAACTAGAGTAGAAAAAGATTTTAGTCCTGATTTTTATATTTTTAATATTGGAGAGGATCCTCTCACTTTAAAATATGCTTTATCTTCATATGATGCAATTTTTTTTAAAAGAGATTGTAAATAATGTAATGGAATCACTAATTTCTAATAAAACTTGAAAGTTCATTTATTTACCACTGGGTTGTAAAATAATTAGTTGTAAATAGATCTTATGAAAATAGTTAAAATTGAATAGATCTATTGATAAATATTAGGCTAGACTAGTTGCAAAAGGATTTAAGCAACTTGAAGGCCTAGAGATTTTTGACACTTTTTCTCCACTAACTAGAACTACATTCATTAGACTTTTAATTGTTATGGCTATAATTTTTTATTTGCAAATTTATTAAACAGATGTAAAAATAACTTTTTTTTAAATGGAATACCTATATAAAGAGATTTATATGGAACAAACCGAGTGTTTTCCTAAAGCAGGTCAAGAAAGCAAACTGTGTAAACTTACCGAATTCTTATATGACTTGAAATAAGCACCAAAGAAATGGCATGAAAAGTTTGATTCTTGCATGATTGGAAATAGTTTCCAAATAAATGAGTATGATAAGTGCAGACATCATAAGTCTTGAAATAATTCACATGTAATTATTTGCCTATATGTTGATGATTTATTGACCTTTGTCTCTAACACGAATATTATTGATGAAGCAAAAACCATTCTTAGAAGCCATTTTGATGTGAAAGATCTTGGTCAGACAAATTTTATACTTGGAATAAAAATTTCTAGAACATATGATAGAATTTTCCTTGACCATTCACATTATGTTGAGAATTTGTTTTTAAAAAAACAACTTTCTTGATTGCAAGCATGTTTAACACCTTTTGATTCAAGTGTTCGCTTGTTTCCTGTACAAAGTTAAAATGATGTGATAAAGCAAAAGAAATGTCACGACCTAAGCCTAGGGCCTAAACGTGACACAGAGAATGGAGAACTCGAAGGAACCCCAAACAAGCCTCTTAGCATATCATTCACACATCCTTGGTCGCGGAAGCAAAGTAAACATCAACAAGTGATATAATTAAAAAAGAAAGCGGGACTAAGGGATATTTTTCTTAACATAGAAGCATAAGAAGAGTTAAGATCAAAGTATATACAAATATAATATCCAACAATACCTCTACTTTAGATGGAGTGGCGTCCAAGACACTTCTTGGGCTCGACCTCATGATAATAACTATTCAACATAAAAAAGAGAAGTCTCAACATAGCAAGAGTAGTATAGCTATTATCCTCGGAATGGAGGACTCACCAAAACATTCTTCGAAGTAACAAACTAGCCACGTGAGAAGGATGATCAAAAGGAGCTCTAGTGTCTACATAGTAATATCATGTAGGCATAGAGTATACGTTAGTATATTTGAATGTACTAAGTATGTAAGGTGCAATGCAACAAAGACATAAGCCAATATATTCATAATGCATAATCATAACAATGAATATATAATCTCAATATGACATGCATGATCAATGCTTGTAATAAACATGCTTGTAAAACATTCAACTTGCACAATATATCATACATATGTGGGAAGAGACCTCAACAGACATAGACCAAGGAGCTACAACTTGAAATCCAAGGTATGACACCGCCTCGGTATAGGTGATCGGGCAGGACACCCCTGGCGAAATGTGGTCTAATTGCCAAGGCAAATCAAACATGATAACATGAACTAGATGGATCCACTAGTATAGCAAGGGTAATACATAATCCTATGGTGGTATATAGTTTATAAACTAAAGACTTTAAGCCACAATCATTGCTAAGTCTAATCCCATGGAATACTTGAAATAATCATACTTTAATCATAATATGAGTAACTTGTAAGAGATATGATAACATGACATGAGTAGCTCATAAACATGCTTGACATCCACTAGTGACCCTAACTTGAACATGAGATAATAATAATTATACATGATCCCTTGCTTTGACATGAATGGCTCACAAGAGGTAAAACTCTTGAAATAAGGCTCAACTTGATACTTGTAAAATCATAGATACTTTTCATGAATTCAATACATGCTTGAAAGCCCTTAATAATCATGAAATCACTTGACTTGTAGATCATGTAATAGTTTATCAATAACTTGAGAATTCTTGTCATGTAATTTTATTAAACACGTGCTGGGTTCATGATACTTGTTCAAAAGCATGCAACTCAAGAGTAAACTCAATGCAAATCAATACACTAATATTATAGTAAAACTCTCATTTAGGGTATCTTAGAATCCATCATAAAAGCTCATAATAATTCATAGTTTTATACCTCAAACAATTCATGGTCTCAATAGACAAAATCAATTCATGTAATAAGCTTGAAATAGATATTCATGCATAAGAAATCAATACTTGATAAAACTCAACATAATTCATATTCGTAATTCATAATAAGAGATATCCTTGAGTAATACAACTTAAAATCATATAATTTTTATAAAAAGAGAAGATTAGGCTCCATGGGTGAAAGACCCCATGGATGAAGACCCACATACCTTAAACCCTGAATTTCTTGAAACGGACTCGAAGGTGACTTGAAGCTTGAGATGAGTTCTTGAGTCCAATATTGATCTTGAAATTTTTGAATTTGAATGAGAGATTTGATAATGTCTTGGAGAGGTTCTAGAGATGGTTTTGTGAATTATAGAGTTGAAAAATGGCTAATTATGGAAGATTTCACATTAAATGGGCATGGGGATATTACCCCAATGACCTTGGATGAAATAAAAAAGTTGGGGAAAATTTCAAACTAGTTCATGCCCCAGGAGCGATGCAGACTAGACGCGTAACACAATTTACACTAGTCCGCTCCCTAGGCGTGTCGCGGCCTGGGTGTGGACAACCACTGAAATTCGAAAAGTAGCGAAAATTACTTTTCGCTATGAGTCTTTTAGTATTTAGGTTATACCTAAATTTTGCCCCTAATCAACAATATGAATTCAAATTTTCCAAATCACACACGAATTTTGAGATATATGGAACTTACGATTATAGGGCATTCCAAAGCATATGGTATTTCAATATCTCCCCCTTGGGAACATTCATACCCGAATGTCAAAGAAACGTCGGTAAGAGATGTGATTATGTAGATTTTACCCCAACATGAATGCAATAATTTTACTTAAACACCATTTTCAAAAAGTCTCAACATGAATGTCAAAAATCACCTTAAACTTATTACGATAAATATGAATACATGAAAAATGACATGAGGGATGAAACTTAAGACTTGAAATCGTAGATGGGACTTAAATTATTACTTTCGGCTTGAGTAGAGTGGAAAAGGTATGGGTATCAATTTTTCATGTCCACTTCAGCTTCCCATGTGGCACTTTTAACTTGTTTATTCCTCCAAATGACCTTGACGGATGCTACATCTTTGTTTCTCAACCTTTTCACTTGTCTATCCAACATCGCCACCAGGACTTCCTCATAGGTCAAGTTATCTTCCAAAAAACCCACAACCTCTAAGGTAACTATAACACTTGGGTCACCCATACACTTCCTCAACATAGACACACGGAAGACAGGCGAACCATATTCATATCCATAGACAACTCTAACTCTTAGGCTACTTTTCCAATTCTCCTCAAAATTCTATAAGGTTCCACAAACCTTGGGCCCTTTCTTGCCAAACTGGACCATACCCTTCATTGGTGATACCTTCAAGTAAACTCAATCATCAACATTAAATTCAACATCTCTCCTCCTGACATCAGAATAAGACTTTTGTCTAATTTGAGTTATCTTCTATCTATCCCTTATCAATATCACCTTATCCAAAGCCTTCATGACCAAATTTGGGCCTAAAAAATGAAATGACCCCAAAAAGTGCCCAAAAATGTGCCTTGAAATGCTCAGAATTGTAAATTCTATATATCTCAAAATCCGTTTGCTATTTCAAAAATCCGACATCATATTTGTATTCAGGGAGTCCAAATTAGGTGAAAAAGGGTCTAACCCCAATTTAAGAGCGATAGTTTAGCAATTATGAAATTTTAAGACTGCAATTTCCAGTGGCAAATCCGCATCGCTTACGCGACGTGCCACAGTCCAAAAAGTGGCTTGCTTTTTAACTTGATTCAAGACTTCTAAGTCTTGGGCCTAAGTGTTCCCAAATGTGTTTTTACCCATACTTAGCTTATTTCATCCTCAGATCATCCTAAACATTCCCCAATACTCACTCAAACACTTAACCATATTTTCACTCCCAAACTCAAGTCCCAAACCCTCATCCTAAGCTAAGGTTTTCCTTCAAGTTCTTCTTCAAGCTTCAAGTCTCCATCTCAAGTCTTCACCAAGTTCATCTCTAAGCTAAGGTATGTGATTTTCTTTCATAGGTTCCTTTCAACCATGATACTAAAGCCTCCTTTTACTCAAATTGCATGATTTAAAGTTGACTTACAAATGGGTCTTGCTTTTTATGAAATTCACAATACTTTATGTTAATGCTATGTAAAGTTGTGACTGTTTTTCTATGCTTTTCAGATATAAATCATGGATCTATTGTAAGATTGGATGAGCATTTTTGATGTATACTGCTTGAGGGTACTGCAAGGTGTTGAATGATGGTTTCACAATAGAATTTCTTGCATGATTTCATCTCTAAATTACATGATTTTATACTACCACTCACACCCTCTAAATGTCTGATAAAATGTTCAGATGTGGTTTTTTGAGGAGTTGAAGGTCCAAAGTATAACATATGATATAATTGATGTTATGATAAAAATATGATCTTATGTATATGATAAATCCTACATAAAGTGTTGCATTACACCATGCCCAGCTGAGGGTTCTAAGAACCCGGATAATCGAGATGGTGATTTGTACTCATCAATCGAGTGAAGGGTTTGTACTTCTCCACCTAGTGATGGAGCGACAACATCACTAGTCGAGATAGGGGGTTGTACTCATCAACCGAGTGAAGGGTTTGTGCTTCTCAACCTAGGTGATGGGGCGGCATCATCACCAATCGAGTGAAAGGTTAGTACTTTACCACCTAAGTGATGGGGCGGTATCATCACTAACTTACCAAGGGGTTTGTACTTTGGAAATCTAACTTGGTCTATTCTACACACATGATATCCTATATGAGCATGAGTTATTTAAGCATGTTTTACTCGAGCATTGATTATACATGCTATATTGTTATATGATGTCTATTTCCTATAATTATGCATTTTGATGCGGATGTCCATATCTTGTTGCATTACATCCTACATACATAGTATATTCAAACGTACTAACGCATACTCTTTCCTACATGATATCATCATATAGGAACTGAAGCCAAAGTTGATCATCCTCTTCCATGTGGCTAGTTCGATGCTACTCAAGCTAGTTGGTGAGTTCTCTACTTCGGGGACCTTAGTCTATGCACTCTTGTTATGTATTGAGACACTCTTCTTTATAATCTATTTGGATATAAGGTTGAGGCTAGTTGCTTTGTCTTGGCCCCCGCTCTTATCTATGTATTAGAGGTGGTTGTTGGATTTTATGTATCTATGACATAAGTTTTGACTCTTGTCTCTTGATTATGATATTGTGCAAGATTTTTCCTTAGCCCCTTTGCCCCTATTCTTGCTCTTTAATGTCTTTTAGTTGCTTCTGCGACCAATGATGTGTAATGACAAGTTAAGAGGCTTATTTGAGGCTCCTTCGGGTTCCCCATTCGTCGTGTCATGTCTAGGCCCTAGGCTTGGGTCGTGACAACAAAGCCATCTCCCCTACATCAAACCACCCAACTGGGGATCTACAATGTGTACCATACAAAGCTTCAAAGGGGGCCATATGCTTGAGTGGAAGCTAATGTTGTAAGCAAACTCAATAAGTGGAAGATGTTCATTCCAACTACCCTTAAACTCCTAAACACAAGCTCTAAGCATATCCTTAAGGGTCTGAATAGTCCTCTTGTCTTGTCCATCTATTTGAGGATGAAAAGTCGTGCTAAGCTTGACCTTAGTACCAACACACCTTTGCAAAGATCTGCAACAATGAGAAGTGAATTGAGCACCACAATCCACAATGATACGCAAGGGTACCCCATGCAATCTAACCAACTCATGAATATACCACTTGGCATAATCTTTCCCACCATAATTCATTTTGACAGCTAGAAAGTGAGCTGACTTTGTCATTCCATCCACAATAACCCAAATAGAATCAAAGTGTTTCCTAGTCATAGCCAATACAACCACAAAATCCATGTTGTTTTCTTCCCACTTCTAAGTAGGAATTTCTTTATCTTGGGCTAGGCCACCCGGCGTTTGATGTTCGAATTTCACTTGTTGGCAATTGTGACAACCGACTACGAACTTCGCAATATCTCTCTTCATGGCACCCAAAAAATATACGTACCTCAAGTCTCTATACATCTTTGTGGTACCAGGGTGAATATAATATGATGAAATATGGGCCTCCTTCAAAATCAACTCCCTCAAGTCATCAACATTAGGCACACACAACCTACCTTGGTACCTAAGGGCACCATTTCCCCCTTGGGAAAAAACCTCCACTTTACCATCCTTCACCAAAGCCTTCAACTCTAGCAAGGCGGGGTCAAGGTCTTGTTTTGACTTGACTTCCTCAATCAAACAAGATTTAGAACCATCAACCCCTACTACACCACCATTTTAACTTCATTCAACCTAACCCCCAACCTAACTAACTAATGTACTTTTCTAGCCACCTCCTTGTTAACAACATCAATATAAGCTAGAAAACCCATGGACACTCTAATTAGAGCAACGGCCACAACATTAGATTTGCCGGAATGATAGTGCACACTTATGTCGTAATCCTTAAGGAGTTCTAACCACCTTCTTTGTCTCAAGTTAAGGTCTTTTTGTGTGAACACATGTTGGTGACTTTTGTGGTTAGTAAACACATCCACATGAACCCCGTACAAATAGTGACGCCAAATTTTCAAAGCAAACACCCAACTACCAATTGAAGATTATGGGTGGGATAATTTTGCTCATGCACCTTAAGTTGTCAAGAGGCATATGCTATAACCTTGTCATTTTGCATCAAAACACACCCAAACCAATTCTTGAGGCATCACAATGAACCACAAACCCTTCTAACCATTCCGATAAAGCCAATATAGGAGTAGAGATAAGCTTGTCTTTCAAAGTTTGAAAAATCTTTTCACATTCATTGGTCCAAACAAATTTTGCCTTCGTTTGGGTCGACTTTTTCATAGGGGAAGCAATAGAAGATAACCCATTCATAAACCTCCGGTTGTAACCCACCAAACCCAAGAAACTCCTAATATTCGTCAGAGTCAAGGGCCTAGGCCAATTCCTTATCACCTCCATCTTTTTAGGGTCCATTTCAATTCCATCACCCAACACCACATGCCCTACGAAAGCAACCTCTTTCAACCAAAATTCACATTTTTCATATTTAGCAAACAATCTCTCATTCCTCCGGATTTACAACACCTCCCTCAAATAATTCATATGATCTTCTTCACTTCGGAGATAAATCAATATATCATCAATAATGACAACTAAAAATATATCAAGGTATGGTTTAGAGACCCTATTCGTGAGATCCATAAATATTGTCGGTGCATTGGTCAATCCAAAAGACACTACCACAAATTCAAAATGCTCGTATCTAGTCCGAAAAGTTGTCTAGGGAATATCACACCCTTCACTCTTACTTGGTGGTACATGGAATGAAGATCAATCTTAGAAAAGTGACTAGCCCCTTGTAGTTGATCAAAAAGGTCATCAATCCTTGGTAGAGGGTACTTGTTCTTTATAGTGACTCTATTAAGTTGTCGGTAGTCAATGCACATTCTAAGGGAACCATCCTTTTTCTTTATAAACAACACCGGTGCACCCCAAAGTGACTTGTTGGGCCTTATGAAACCCTTCTCTAACAAGTCCCTCAATTGATCTTTCAACTCCACCAGGGCCATATAGTAAGGGGGAACGAAAATGGGTTGTGTATCGAGAAGGAGATATATACCTAAGTCTATTTCCCTTTAGGGAGGAACACCGGGAAGCTCATTGGAAAAGACATCAAGAAACTCATTAACCACTAAAACTGACTCAATAGAAAGGACTTTAGTCTCAACATCCCTAATCCTTACAAGATGATAAATGAAACCCTTAGAAATCAAATTTTGGCCTTTAAGATAAGAAATGAATCTACCCTTGACTACTACACTATCACTTTCCTACTCAAGGACAGGCTCATTAGTGAATTGGAATCTAACTTTATGTGTCCTACAATCAATGGAAGCATGATATGCATATAACCGATCCATCCCAAGAATAATATTGAAATCCACCATATCAAGTACAAATAAAATCACAACGAAAGACTTTATGCAATATGGACACAGGATAATCCCTATAGACTCTTTTAGCAATAATGGACTCACCAACGGGGGTAGACACTTCATAAGGTTCACAGAATAATTTGGGACATATATAAAGCTTATTGGCAACAAAAGGAGTAATGAAAGAAAGAGTAGCACCCGGATCTGTCAATGCATACATATCATAATCAAAAACCATTAACATACCGGTAATAACATCAGGCACCTCATTCACTCCTTGCCTTCCTTGGGGAGCATAGAATCCATTTTGCCTTGGAGTACCCCTTTGTTGGCCTCCCTTTGCCCTTTGACTCGCATTAGCATCTTGTCCTTGAGGACGACCATCTCTACCCTTGTTTTAAGCATAAGGACAATCAATAACCTTGTGACCCATATCACCACAACCAAAGCAACCATTAGAAATTTTCAAACATAGACCACCATGGTTTCTCCCACATTTTTAGCACTTAGGCTGGGTCATCCCACCATTGTCACCTTGGAAACTTGGGTTAGATGCCTCGTTATTGGAAAACCTCTTGGTAGAAGCATTGGGGGACCCTTGACCTTCTACCTTGTGGCCTTGATAAAACTGGCCACCCTTAGAACCTTGGAAGCCATCCTAAAATTGAGCCCTCTTGGACTCCCTACTTCTCCTCTTTCTAAGCTTTTCCCCCTCAAGTTGTTTGGCATATGTCATGAGGTGAGACAAATCCATATCACTTATAAGCATTACGGTATGGCACTCTTAATTTATCAATTTGGACACTCTCGACATAAACTTGTTCATTCTAGCTCTAGGGTCTGCAACCAAGTATGTAGCATACATAGAAAGCTTGTTGAACTTGAGGATATACTCTCTTACACTCATGGAAAACTTGCTTAAGATTCATGAACTCTATCATTTTGGCCTCTCACAACTCAATAGGATGGTTAAGGAAGGTGGCTTTGAACTCCTCCCAAGGAATAGCGTCATCATTTCTCCTCTCTAATTTCCATTGAATGAACCAAACTTCGGCCACACCTTTGAGTTGGTAGGCTGCTAATCCCGCCTTCTACTCCAAATTTACACCTCATCTATGAACTCTTGGGGATCTTCCTCTGCCTTGGACCCATGAAACTCTAGAGGGTTCATTCTTGTGAAGTCCCTCACCCTTGAGGCTGGACTAGAAGCATGAGGGGCTTGGGCCCCTTGGTTCATTTGGTTTCTCATATCACGGGCCAACATTCTAATGGCATCCTTGAACTTATCTTGGGCTACCCCTTCATCTTGAGGAGCTGGAACGCCCCAAAAATGTGCCTCGAAAATACCCATAATCATAATTTCTACATATCTCAAAATTAGTGCGTGATATCAAAAATTTAACTTTATATTCTTTATGTCAAAATTGAGTGAGAAATGGGTATAAACCCAATTTTAGAGGACCCGTAGAAAAAATTTATTTTCATAAAATATTCGGGGACAGAAGTTGTCGGTAGCTCCGTGACGTGGACCTATCATGGAGCAGTGTTGTGACTTCCCTATTATTCTTGTTTTGGTCTAAGGTATTGGGGTCTTGGCCCCATGCCAAGCTATGCATAAAAGAACTTATACTTAGTCATTTTTCAACTCTATATCACTCACGACACTCTCAAAACCCTCTCTAACAATTTCAAATATTTCACCCAAATTTAAGCATCCCAAGCTTAATTTGGGATCTCAATAAATTCATTCAAGCTTCAAGTTCTCTTCAATTATACACCAAGGAAATCCCCAAATTCAAGGTATGTGGGTTTCAACCATTGGGTATTTTTACCCATGATGTCCAATCTTCCTATCTTATGAAATTGCATGTTTTCAAGTTATATTATCTGTGGGTAACTTTTATTATGGATTATAAGCATGAGATATGTTAAATTTTTATGAAATATTGATTAAATATGTATGTTTATCCACCTGAAGCTTATACTATGATATGGTTTTGTCGATTGAGACTATGTATGTTTTGGGCTATGAAACTATGATCTATTGATTTTGCAATATGTTGGTGGGTTGAATTACATTGAGTTTTCTCACATAATGTCACTCTTGAATTGCATGATTTTGAACAAGCATCACATACCCACTAAGTGTTTGATAAAATGTCAAGTCAAGGATTCCCAAGTTATTTACATGTTTTATGAGTCAAGTAACCTCATGATGAATATGGGCTATCATGTATGATATGAATTCATGAAATTATCTATGATTATGCAAGTATGAATTCAAGCCCTATTCTTAAGATTTTACCTCTTGTGAGCCTTTGATGTTAATGCAAAGGTAATGTTTAATGATGATCTATTCTCATGTTTCAAGTTAGGCTCACCATTAGAGGTCAAATGTGTTAGAGCTACTCACGTCATGACTCCATATTTATTGCAAGGTATTAAAGTATGATTATTATAAGTATTCCTTAGGATTAGACTTAGCACCAATGGAAGGAGGATTTTCTCTCTTTCCTTGAACTATGTGTCAACATACAATTATGTTATACCCTTGCTATACTAGTGGATCCCTTTAGTGTACTTTCTCTTGAAATTCTTCCTGAAATGAGACGGGCTCCTTTAGGTGAAGTTTTCTTATGAAATCCTTTTCTAAATGGGATGAGCTTCTGTAAGGGAGGGTACTTCTCTTAAATGAGACGCACTCCTGTAAGGTGAAGTATGGTTTACCTTGGCAAGTAAATCACATCTTTACCAGTGAGTGTAATCATCGGGATTCCAAGTCACCTGTCGCTTGGTCTTATTCTATGTAAGTTGAGGTGTCTTCCCACACATGTGCTATGATCTATACAATTTGGATAAATTATAAGCGTGTTTTACTTCAAGCCTTGATCATGCATGCCATATTGAAATTAGGCTTATCCATTGCCTATTACTATGCATTTTGACTATATTGGCTTATGTCTTGTTGCATTGTATCCTATATACTTAATAAATTCAAACGTACTAATACACACTCTATGCCTACATGATGTTACATGTAGGAACCGGAGTACCTCACGATCATCCTCCATGTGGCTAATTTTGGTATCGAAAATAAGATTTTGGTGAGTCCTCAAGTTCGGGGACACTAGCTATGCTACTCTTGCTTATGTTATTTCTCTAGGTTTATCTTTGATACTATGCGGGTGAACCCAAAAAGTGTCCTTTCCCTACCTAATCTATGTTTAGATATGTTGTTGGAACAATTGATGTATTCATGCTTTGAACTTTCACTCTTTATGCTTTATAAATGTCAAGACTTCCCTTAGTCCCTTTTTCCCTTATTTATATGCTTGTTGTTGTTATTTTCTTTGCTTCTGAGACCAAGAATGTGTAATTTATATGCAAAGAGGCTTGTTTGGGTCCCTTCGGGTTTCCATTCACCATGTTACGTCTAGGTCCTAGGCTTGGGTCATGAAAAACTTGGTATCAGAGTACTAGTTTATAAATGGTCCATTAAATCCAACATACTGCAGCGATTAGAGTCTTTTTCATGGTTATGAAGTACACCACAACTATGAGTAAAAGGCTATGAGACATTTTAGGAAAGGTTTCCTTTCTTCATGATCTATGTCATGCTATAGAAATTAAGGTACGACTTTTCCCTAACGGAGGTCCTTTGCTATTTAGATCATGTCTATTCCAAGAGGAAAAAGAGATAGTACTCCCGAAGAGCAACCAGCCCCTTCCGCTCCTCAAGATGGGGGAGTGGCCCATGAAGAGTTCCGGGATTCTATTACCATGTTGGCCCATTTTAGGACTAATCAAATCAACCAAGAGGTCCGAGCCCCTCATGCTCCTACTCCAGCGTCGAGGGTAAGGAATTTTACTAGGATGAACCTAACGGAGTTCTATGGGTCCAAGGCGGATGAGGATCCACAAGAAGTCGTTGATGAGGTGTATAAGGTGTTGTCCATAATGGGGGTCAACTCAGAGGAGAAAGCGGAGTTGGCGGCCTACCAACTCAAAGGGGTAGATCAAATATGGTCCACACAGTGGAATATGAAGAAGGGAATGGAGATGCTCTCCCTTGGGAAGAGTTCAAAGCGACATTTCTAAATTGGTTCTTCCCTATTGAGCTTAGGGAGGAGAAAATGATTGAATATATGAATTTAAAGAAAGGGTCTATGAGTTTTAGGGAGTATGCCCTCATGTTCAATAAATTTTCCAAGTATACCCCTCAATTGGTTGCTTAGCCAAGGTATAGAATGAACAAATTTGTGTTGGATGTGTCTGACTTGGTGAATGAGGAGTGTCATACCGCCATGCTCATAGGTAATATGGATTTTTCCTACCTCATGACATATGTTGAACAATTGGAGGGGGAAAAGCTTAGAAAGAGAAGGGTTGGTTAGGCCAAGAGGGCCCATTTTGAAGGTGGATTACAAGGTTCTAAAGGTGGCCGGTTTCCTCATGGTCAATAGTTCCAGGGTCAAGGGTCATCCAATGATTCCAACAAGAGGTTTTCCAAGGGTTCCTAATCAAAGGTTCCAAGGAGGTAATGAAGGAGTGGTAAAGCATAGATATCCGACGTGTGAAAAGAATCATAGTGGTCCTTGTATAAGAAATTCAAATGCTTGCTTTGGTTGTGGTAAAGTTGTCCACAAAGTTATTAAATGTCGTCATGCTCAACCCAAATAAGGGAATGGTCGTCCACAAGGCTAAGGTGCAAATGTTGGTCAAAGGGAAAAAAGTGGCTAACAAGATGTTGCACCGAGGCAAAATAGATTATATACTCTTCAAACGTGACAAGGGGTACATGAGGTGCCTGATATTGTCACTGGTATGTCAAAGGTTTTCTATTTTAATGTGTATGCTTGGATAGATCTGGGTGCCACTCTTTCGTTTATTACTCCTTTTGTTGCCAAAAAGCTTCATGTTAGCCCTGAATTATTGTGTGAACCCTATGAAGTGTCTACCTCCATTGGCGAGTCTATTATTGCTAAAAGAGTCTATAAAAATTGTCCCGTATTCATTTTGCATAAGATTTTGCCTTGTGATTTTGTTGAATTAGATATGGTGGATTTTGATGTCATTCTTCGGATGGATTAGTTGCATGCATATTATGCTTTTATTGATTGTAAAACCCATAGGGTCAAATTCCAATTCCCAAATGAACCCATCCTTGAGTGGGAAAGTTGTGATGTGGTTGTTAAGGGTAGATTCATTTCTTGCATTAAAGCCCAAAATTTGATATCAAAATGGTGTCTCTATCATCATGTAAGGGTTATGTTGAGTGCAAAGTCCTTCCTATAGAGTCGGTTCTAGTGGTTAATGAGATCCTTGATATCTTTCGTGATGAGCTCCCTGGTGTTCCTCTCAAAAGAGAAATAGACCTTGGTATAGACCTTCTTCTCGATACTCAACCATATATGTTCCCCTTACCGTATGGCCCCGGTGGAGTTGAAGGAGAAATTAAGGGATTTGTTGGAAAAGAGTTTTATAAGACCTAGTCAATCATCTTGTGGTGTACTGGTGTTGTTTATGAAGAAGAAGGATGGTTTTCTTAGAATGTGTATTGATTACCGGCAACTTAATAGGGTCACCATAAAAACAAGTACCCTCTACCGAGGAATGATGACTTTTTTGATCAACTTCAAGGGGCTAGTCACTTCTCTAAGATTGGTCCTCGATTTGGGTATCACCAAGTGAAAGTGAGAGAATGTGACATTCCCAAGACGGCCTTCCGGACTAGGTATGCGCACTTTAAGTTTGTGGTTACGTCCTATGGGTTGACTAATACACTGGCTATATTCATGGATCTTATGAATAGGGTCTTTTAACCCTACCTTGACTTGTTTGTGGTGTTTTTTATTGATGGTATTTTGATCTATTCACATAGTGTGGAGGAGCATGTGGACCACTTGATGGTGGTATTGCAAATCTTGAGGTATTAGAGATTATATGCTAAATATGAAAAATGTGAGTTTTGGTTGAAAAAGGTTTCTTTTCTTGGGCATGTGGTGTCGGGTAATGACACTAAGGTGGATCCTAAGAAGGTGGATGCTATTAGAAATTAGTATGGGTTCTCTTGTATTGCTTCTCCCATGATAAGTTGACCCAAAAAAAGATGAAATTTGTGTGGACCGATGAGTGTGAAAACTGTTCCCAAACTATGAATGAAGAGGTTGTCTCAGTTCCTGTATTGTCTCTAAAAATGTTAGAAGGGTTTATTGTGTATTGTGATGCCTCAAGAATTGGTTTGGGGTATGTTTTGATGCAAAGTGGTAAGGTGATAGCATATGCATCTAGAAAACTTAAGGTATATGAGATGTATTACCCTACTCATGGTCTTGAGTTGGCGGCCACTATATTTTTGAAAATTTGACATCACTACTAGTATAGGGTCCATGTTGATGTGTTTACCGATCATAAGAGTCTCCAATTTGTGTTCAGCCAAAAAGATCTTAACTTGAGATAAAGAAGGTGGTTAGAGATCCTTAAAGGTTATGATATGAGTGTCCATTATCACCCCGACAATGCTAACATTGTTGTCGATGCTCTAAGTAGGGTGTCTATGGGTAGCCTGACTCATGTTGATGACGGTGGCAAAGAAATTGCTATAGAGGTCTATCGATTGGCTAGAATGGAGTTTAGGTTGGAAGAAGTTTGCAATGGTGGTGTTGTAGTTGTTGATGGTTCTAAATATTCCTTGATCGAGGAGGTGAAGGCAAAGAAAGATTTTGACCCTGCCTTGTTAGAATTGAAGGCCTTGGTGAGAGATGGTGAGGTGGAGGTTTTCTTCCGAGGGGGAGATGGTGCCCTTGGGTACCAAGGTTGATTGTATGTGCCTAATGTTGATGACTTGAGGAAGTCGGTTTTAGATAAGGTTTATAATTCACCCTATTCGATTCACACCGGTTCTACACAGATGTATAGAGATTTGAGAAAGGTGTATTGGTGGGGTGATATGCAGAAAGATATTGCTAAGTTCATATTCGAATGTCACAATTGCCAACAAGTAAAGGCCGAACCTCAAAGGATGGGCGGCCTAGCCCAAGATAGAGATTCCTACTTGGAAATGAAAAGAAATCAACATGGATTTTGTGGTTGGATTGCCTAGGACTAGAAACCATTTTGATTCCATTTGGGTTGTCGTTGATAGATTGACAAAGTCGGCTCACTTCTTACCGGTCAAAACTACTTATGCTACTAAAGATTATGCCAAATTGTACATTCATGAGTTGGTTAGATTGCATAAGGTGTCCTTGTCTATCATTTCAAATCGTGTTTCTCAACTTATTTCTCACTTTTGGAGATATTTCTAAAGAGGTCTTGGTAACAAGGTAAAGCTTAGCATGACCTTTCACCCTCAAACGGATAGCCAAGTTGAAAGAACTATCCAAACCCTTGAGGATATGCTTAGAGCTTGAGTTTTGGAGTTTAAGGATAGTTGGGATGAACATCTCCCAGTCATTGAGTTTTCGTACAGTAACAATTATCGCTCAAGCATTGGTATGGTTCCTTTTGAAGCTCTTTATGGTAGGCCTTGTAGATCACCGATCAGTGGTTTGAAGTTGGGGAAATGGCTTTGCTACGTCTGGATTTAGTCATGGAATCCTTGAAGAAGGTGAGGTTTATAAGGAAGATATTGAAAGTAGCCTAAAGTAGACAAAAGTCATATTCCAATGTGAGAAGAAGAGATGTTAAATTCAAGGTTGGTGATTAAGTCTACTTGAAAGTCTCACTAATGAAGGGTGTAGTCCCTTTCGACAAGAAGGGTGAATTGAGTCCAAGGTTTGTGGGTCCTTATAGGGTGTGAGGAGGATTGGTAAGATGGCCTATGAGTTGGAGTTGCCCATTGATATGAATATGGTTCATCCAGTCTTCCATGTATCCATGTTAAGAAAGTGCATGGGTGACCCTAGCGCTATAGTGCCTTTGCATGTTGTGGGTGCAGTAGAAGATAATTTAACTTATAAGGAAGTTCAGGTAGAAATTTTTGATAGACAAGTGAAGAGGTTGAGAAAACAAGGATGTAGCTTCCGTCAAGGTCTTTAGAGAAACCAACAAGTTGAAAGTGCCACATGGGATGCCGAGGCGGACATACAAAAGTGATATCCATATCTCTTCCACTCTACTCAATATTAAGTTACTAATATATGCCCCTATATGATTTCAACTTTTAAGTTTCAGCCCTTATGTCATTTGCATGCGTTCATGTTTATGTTAACAAGTTTATGGTGATTTTCACAGTTATGTTGAGATTTTTGAAAATGGTTTTTAAATGAGTTGTTGCATCTACGTCGCGAAGAAATCTTCATGATTACTTCTCTTATATACATTTATTTGACACTCAGGGATGAATTTTCCCAAGGGGAAGATATTTAAACACCCCAAAAAGGCCCCAAAATGTGCTTCAGAAATGCCCATAATCGTAATTTCTATATATCTCATAATCCGTGCGTGATATCAAAAATCCGACTTTATATTTTTGATTAGGGGGAAAATTGAGTGGAGAAGAGTACAACCCCAATTTTAGAGGACATGTAACAAAAATTGATTTTCACAAAATGTTTACGGACAAAAGTTGTCCGCAATGGCTCCGTGACACGAACTTGTCGCAGAGCAATGTTCCGACTTTCCTATTTTTCCTATTTAAGCCTAAGGCATTAGGGTGTTGGCCCTATACCCAACTATGCATAAAAGTATCTATACTTAGCCATTTTTCGATCCTAAGCCATTTTTTGACTCTATATCAGTCAAGACACTCTCAAAATCCTCTCTAACACTTAACAAAATATTTCACCCAAATTCAAGTGTCCCAAGCTTAATTCTGGATCTCAAGAACTTCAATCAAGCTTCACGTTCTCTTCAAGTTTGCACCAAGAAAATCCTCAAATTCAAGGTATGTGGGTTTCAACCATTAGGTCCTTCCACCTATGATGTACAATCTTCCTATTTTATGAAATTGCATGTTTTCAAGTTATATTATCTATTGGTAACTTTTATTATGTATTATAAGCATGATATATTGTGGGGTTTATGAAATATTGATTAATATGCATGTTTATCTACCTCAAGCTTATACTATGAGTTGGTTTTGTCTATTGAGACTGTATGTTTTAGGCTATGAAGCTATGATCTATTATGAGATTTGATAATGGATTTCAAGGTATTTCACATTATGGCTTTGCAATATGTTGGTGGGTTGATTTTTATTGAGTTTTCTCACGTGATTTCACTCTTGAATTGCATGATTTTGAATAAGAATTACACACCCACCAAGTGTTTGATAAAAAGTAAAGTCAAGGATTCTCAAGTTATTTACATGTTTTATGAGTCAAGTAACTTCATGATGAATATGGGCTATTAAGTATGATATGAATTCATGAAATTATGTAATATTATACAAGTATGAAGTCAAGCCCTATTCTCAAGATTTTACCTCTTATGAGCCTTTAAAGTTAATGCAAGAGTAATATTTAATGTTGATCTATTCTCATGTTTCATGATGGGCTCACTATTAGAGGTCAAGTATGTTAGAGATACTCATTTCATGATTCCATGTTTATTGCAAGATAATAAAGTATGATTATTATAAGTATTCTGTGGAATTAGACTTAGCATCGATAGATGGAGGGTTTACTCTCTTTCCTTGAAATATGTGCTAACATAGGATTATATCTTGCTATACTAGTGGATCCATTTAGTGTACTTTCTCTTGAAATTCTTCCCGAAATGGGATAGGCTCCCATAAGGTGATGTTTCTTATGAATTCCTTTATAAAAAGGTATAGGCTCTCTTAAGGAATGTTACTTCTTTGAAATGGGATGGGCTCCCATAAGGTGAAGTATGTTTTACCTGGGCAAGTAGACCACCTCTTTACCAGTGAGCGGTAATCATCAGGATTACATGTCATAGCTCACTTTGTCTTATTCTATGTCGGTTGAGGTCTCTTCCCAGACATGTATTATAATCTATGCAAGTTGAATGAGTTACAACCATGTTTTATTTGAAGCATTGATTATGAATGCCATATTGAAATTAGACTCATCTATTGCTCATTACTATGCATTTTTACTATATTGGCTTATGTCTTGTTGCATTGCATCCTACATACTTTGTACATTCAAACGTACTAACACATACTCTATGCCTACATAACATTACCATGTAGGAACCGGAGCACCTCACGACCATCCACCACGTGGCTAGTTTTGGCATCTTAAAGATAAGCTTTTACTGAGTCCTCAAGTTCAGGGACACTAGCTATGCTACTCTTGCATTTGTTATTTCTATATGTTGCTCTTTGATACTATGAGGTGAGCCCAGAAAGTGCCTTGGCCCCTATCCAATCTATGTTTAGAGGTTTTGTTGGATTAGTTGATGTATCTATGCTTTGAGCTTTGACTTTTTATTCTTTACAAATATCAAGACATCTCTTTATCCTATTTTCCCTTGTTTATATGCTTGTTGTTGTTTACTTTGCTTCCGCGACCAAGCATCTGCAATTCATATTCCAAGAGGCATGTTTGGGTCCCTTCGGGTTTCCATTCATCGTGTCACATCCAGGCACTCGGCTTGGGTCGTGAAAGGAGTGGGAGGGGCCGGTTGCTCCTCGGGTGTACGAACTCTCCTTAGTCTTCCTCTTGGTAGCGGCATGTTCTAGAATAGCAAAGAGCATTTGTTAGGAGAAAAAATCTTATCCTTATATCTAAAGCAAGATATAGATCATGAATAAGTAGACTATTTCCTAAAACGCCTTATAACCTCATATTCATTGTTGTGGCACGCTTCACAACCATGAATAAGACTCTAATCGACGCTGTGTGTTAGATTTCCAAGGACCGTTAACAACCTAGCATTCTGATACCAAGCTTTTCATGACTGAAGCCTAGGTCCTAGATGTGACACGGTGAATTGGGAACCCTAAGGAACCCCAAACAAGCCTCTTAGCATATCATTCGCACATCCTTGGTTGCAGAAGCAAAGTAAACATCAACAAGTGATATATTTAAAAATGAAAGTGGGACTAAGGGAAGTTCTTCATAAATATAAAAACATAAGAAGAATCAAGCTCAAAGCATATGCAAACTTAATATACAACAAAACCTCTACTTTAGAATGTAGAGCGGGCCAATACACATCCCGGGCTCACCCTCATGATAATAAGTATTTAACATAAAAAGAGAAGTCTCAACATAGCAACAGTAATATAGCTATTTTCCTCACAATTAAGGACTCACCAAAGCCTTATTCGAAGTACCAAACTAGCCACATGGAGAAGGATGATCAAAAGGAGCTCCGATCCCTACATGGAAATATCATGTAGCAAAAGAGTATGCGTTTATTACGTTTGAATGTACTAAGTATGCGGAGTGCAATGAACAAAGACATAATCCAATAAAGTTAAAGTATATAATCATAATCGATGGATATATAATTTTAATATGACATGCATGATTAATACTTGTAATAAACATGCTTGTAAAATATTCAACTTGCATAATATATCATACATGTGTGGGTAGAGACCTCAACCGACATAGATGAAGAAGCTATAACTTAGAGTCAAGGTATAATAGCCCCTCGGTACAAGTGACTAGGCATGACACGCCTCGACGAAGCATGGTCTACTTGACAAGACAACCCAAACATGATAACATGAATTAGATGGATCCACTAGTATAGTAAGGGTAATACATAATCCTATGGTGGCACATAGTTTAGAGATTAAATACTTTATATAAGGACCCCTTGAGTCGAACCCCAATCTTAAGCTTCAATCGGTGCTAAGTCTAATGCCACGGAATACTTAAATAATCATACTTCAATCCTAACAATGAGTAACTTGTAAGAGTCATGATAACATGACATAGGTAGATCATAAACATGCTTGATCTCTACTAATGATCCTAACTTGAACATGAGGGAAATAATAATCATACATGATCCATTGCTTTGACATGAATACCTTACCAGAGGTAAAAAACTCGAAATGGGGCTCAACTTGATACTTGTAAAATCATAGATACTTTTCTAAAATTAAATACATGCTTGAAATCCCTGAATCATCATGCCACTTGACTTGTAAATTATGTAATTGTTCATCAATAACTTCGAAATTCTTGTCATGTATTTTTATCAAACACGTGGTGGGTTTATGATTATCACGCCCAAAGTCCCGTTAGGGCGGACTGGCACCCGTTGCCGATGAGGCTCGGGAAAACCAATCTGTAACCATGCACTTTCTACACATATTATAAGGGATTTCTACATTTGACATGCTTTTAAGAAAATAAACAGTAATAACAAGCCAAAAGGAAATGCATATGGCTACGTCGTTGGGGCCACGGTGTCCAAAGTACAAGACATGATCATACTTTAATTTACATAGTCTACAAAGCCTCTAAATAAGGAAAAGTATCTGATAAGGGTCGGGACAGGCCTCGGCTCAACTAACTATACAACACAAAAATATGAGCTCTAGGCACACAAAGCTCCGAAGCAACCTGGAGCTTGGTAACAACATCTGGATATCTTGTAGTCCTACTGAGGAGATCTACTAGCACCTATATCTGCAGCATTAAATGCAGGTCCCCCATAAGGAACATCAGTACGAGATAATGTACTGAATATGTAAGGCAGGAAATACTGTATATGAAGTAACAACTCAAATGAAACTATGCACTAGTGTAGGATAACAGACTACCTTTAGTTATACTGTGGGATCATGTTCTTTATGTTCTTTTTATTACTTTACCTTTACTGTATAATCTGTGCACAACATGTAATACAAATGACCAGCTGTTCAGTGGTAAATCTATATCGGGATTGGCCCTGGCTAGACTTTTCCTTCAATCCCTTGGGCTATGCCCCGTGAAAGGATCGACCCTGACTAGGTAATTCTTCCATCGCTCGGGTTATAACCCATCAATAAGTAATATACTTTACTTTATTTTTCAATTACCTTTGAGATGATTCTTTTGGTGGTTGTAATATTGGAGCTGTAGGACTGTAGATACAACATATGACATGTAAAT
>JAABOM020032741.1:0-17250 GCA_011800125.2 Solanum clarkiae
AGAGAGAGAGAGAGAGAAAGAGAGAGAGAGAGAGAGAGAGAGAGAGAGAGAGAGAAAGAGAGAGAGAGAGAGAGTTATTGTCAGAATGTGTTAGAGCGTGCCCAAACTAGAAGGAAGTATATGCTGATGTGTTGTGGTGTTCCTACTATTGAACGTGAAGTGTAAATCTTTAATAGGGGAAAAGAGTGTTTTAATGTGATAGACCTAACTTAGGCTTATGATTACGGGTGAGAGTTCACGGGACTCATCAAGCTATGAGCTTAGTCATATAAGGAGATATGGTTGAATAGGTGAGTGGTACTGAGTTATGAGGGAGGGATGTGTTGATTGAATACTCGCTATGAGATTTTTGTGGGATTATGTTCCCTAAATATTTATCTAGTAGTTGTAAGTTAGCATTAAAGAGGTGTGTGATAGGTGCACATGTTAATACTAGACCCTAAGCTTGAATTGTGAGGAGTAGTACAAAAGAGGGGATAGTATCATGAGAGTGATGGTCTTAGTTGGAGATTTTCTCTAAGAGATTTGTCATAGGATATGGAGATGTTAGTTTGTAAAGAAAGTGATGCTATGGGTAGGGTACAAGACACCTTTAGGTGAGACTAGCTCAGCCAGGATAGCTTAATAAATAAGAAGAGACTTGAGATGTGTATCGATGATTGTGTGAAGATATGTGAAGCTCTAAGTTATGACTGTTATAAGAATCTAGATAATACCTTTGAGTTTAATGTAAAGTAAGTTGAGCTAGGCATTTTGTGTCATCCTGAGCAACTAGGTTGATTGGGGGTTTTATGGATAGTGATGAGGAGTTTTCCATTATAGTCTAAGTCTTATACAGATAGGTTTATGAGAGCATAGAAGTTGAGTGTTAGCAGACAAAAGAAGAGATTATTTTGCAAGAGGCGTGAGAAGTGGTTAGATACGCCATAAGAATAGCAAATATAGAGAGATTCATAGAGACAGGAAAGGAGTTAAGAGTGACACTAATGAAAAGAGTCTGAATGGCTAGTTATATATGTGCGACTATAGCATAACAAAAGAGTTTAAGATGTTGTTGCGGATAGTTATTGCTTGACCGAGTGGAAGTATATGCTTACAGCTTAGTAGGGAAATTAATTCCCAACTTTAGAGAGAGGACCTTGAGAGCTAAGGGGAAGATGACAAAGTGGTAGGCCGATGTAAACCTTGAGTATGATGGAGATGGACTGTTTGAGATGAGACATCAGTTCTTTTCATATCTTACATTCCTTATTCTTCTGTTGAGGTGATACTCTCTTCATGTTTGGTATGCGACTGCCACGCCTGTGGTCTATTCCTATATACCACTTATTGATTGCTACTCGAGTTGGGAGGATGAAAAGTGATTAAGTCATTTATTAATTTTGATCTTACATCATTAATCTGAGTGCTTTCATTCCTACGTTAAATGAGATGCGAGCCGAATTTCATACTATGTATAGTTCTGTAAACTCAGAATGAGTCTTGATAGACGAGAGAGATATTAATCTATGAATGTCGTCAGATAAGATTCCTCAATTGAATCGTGCTAATAATCTTTCATTCCAAGCCCTTTGAGTAATCTACCTTTCCAGTCTTGATAGAAGTATCGAAGATAGTAGACGAGTTATAGGTGATGGGAGAGATAAGTTCTCTCGAATTGTGACAATGGGGTTGAGTTCCTATCCTTAAGTTGATGTTCCTTTTGAGACTTTGCGTACTTGTGTAACTTGAGTATACAAGTCCTTGACAGTATTCGTGTCTAATAATGATGTTGGAGTTTAAGTTTAGACTCTGGATATTGTGTCCGAGGTCTACCCTTGAGAGTGTGTATTCGAGCATCTGAGAAATTGAGTTCTGATGATATTTGTGCTTATTTTGCACGGAGAGGTAGTAGCTTGAGGTTTTGACAAAGGGAGAGATGGTGAGTCCCCCAGGTCCAAATAGTGATGCTGATAATAGCAGAATGAGGATGAGAGTAGATGAGGAGGAGTGAGTGTATCCTTAGTATAATATTAGTGTTAAACTTGTGTCATATAGGGATAGAGATAGGGAGTGGGAGAGAAATGAGATCCTATAATGTGCAATAGATAGGTAAGAGTAAGTGGGTGTGACTTTGAGTGAGAGTTCATTGAATGGTGGAGGTAGAAGTGTTAAGTAGGCTTGAAGATTATAAGACATAGTTAAAGTAGTTAGCGTGATAGGCTTGAGTTCGTGGTTTTTGTTATGCGAATATTGATGATAGACTAGTGAAGACTTTGTAATAAGGGTTTGAGGAAGAGTAGTGGGGTAGTGAAGAGGACTAGTGCTCTTTTAATGAAAGCCCCTATGGGAGTTCAGAGCCGAGTATGGAGGATTAGCTTTGTAGGAATATGACCATCTTGTGAATAAAACCTTGAGGCTTAAAAGTTGGCTTGAATGAGAGAGGAGGAGGTTGTTAGATGAAAATTTGAGTAAGAGCTATAAGCTTAAGTTGAAGGAGCAAAATGCCATGAAAGGAAGTACAATTGAGATGAGGTGTGAAGCTTGAGAGTTGTACATAGAGTCTTATGTATCGACTGTCCCATCCTCCATTAGAGTTGATTACTTTCTTCCTGGGTCTGAAATGCTGATTGTCGAGGTGTTTAAATATTTCGAATTGATTGAGTTTCGACATTCTATTCATGCTGGATGACGAAAGAGTCTAAGAGAATATCTCTACTCTTGATTTGAATCGATTGGTCTATTTTGAGTGACGTGTGACTATCCAGATTAGTTGAGTAAGTATTGAGAGGTTTTTTCAATTGATATTCGTGCCTTGATGTGCATCTCCACTCATCATTCGAGGACGAATGGTCCCAAGGGGGAGATAATGTAACACCTATAAAAATTATCAAAATACCTCTAGAAGGTAATCATGCGCAAATGCATCTTTCCAAGCTCGGATGAAAAATTCGAGACCGAATTTGCGGTCAGCACAAAAAATGGGTGAGAAAGTGGCCTCAACCCGATTTTAGAGCAATCGGATAAACAAATAATTATTGTAATAAAATGCAAACCAATGAGGATGTATAATGGCTCCGCGATGCGGACCAATACTTAGTTTTGTTCCAAACATTTTCTATGATATTTCGGAGGATTTTTGATGAAAAATACCAAAAAATATGCGATCCAAATCGCGGACCCTATGTCCCAAAAATTGACTTTTTCTCGAACTTCGTGAGGGGCATCCTACACCTTTCCAAACCCCTTCTAGACTTAATATATGACCAAAATAGGTCATTTTAAGCATAAAAAGCGTTTAAAACGCATCCTTAAGCCATTCTAAATCTCTTAGAAAGACCTAGGGCTAAAAAAGAAGAGAGAAGAGCAAGGAGTTAAAGATTTCAAGTCAAATTCGTGCCAAATTGATTGTCTACCTTCATTCCAGGTATTTAAGGCTAAACTTAAAGCATGAGCTTGTTCTCCCATGTGTCCCATAGACGGTCTTAGATGAGAGTTGAAAGTTTTTGAGTCTACACCCATGATTTCTTGAAATATTATCTTGAATTAATTCTTGAATTAAGTTTCTACAATATTAATGAGCTCCTGTGTATGATCTTCTTGAAGTTGAGTAACTGTTTAGATATGTGTGCATGTCTTCATTCACATGAACCCTAATTGAAGACCATGATTATTTTTACGCTTTATTCTTAAAAACTGAGATTTGATAGTCATACTGAGCATGATAATCCCGATAATTTCTTTAGCACATTTTACTGGATTTCATGAATGTAACTGTTGAGCATGAATAGTAATTCAGGAAAGAAGTTTTGATGGCATGCTGAGATTATATTCGAAACATGAGTATTTCTTTTAGAAAACACTTGACATTCCAATGAGTTTGAATTGGATTGAGTATTGAGTCTAAAAGATATTTTGAGTACACGATGGTAACAATGTAAATATATTTTTTGTAATAATTTCATTGATGGATGATGGCGATAGATGAGTCTTAAAGAAGATATATTGATATATAATTTTGCATGTTTTAATCTTGGAGCATTATTGAATATCGACTTGGATGAGGAGTGTCACCCCAGAACTGCGTTTGCCAGCATAGGATAGTCATGCAACACTATCTGGCGACTCTTGTCCCAATAGTTGGACAATTCTCATTAGATCCAAGTGAGAGAGAGAGATGGAAAGACTATGTCTTTTACCGTGGTAAATTTAGGACGAGCGTAGCAACGATGCCAATTTGTTGTGTTCCACCTAACTCAAAGGTGGCGCGATTGGATAGATTTCGATTAAGAGAAACTCCCAAGTAACATTGATTGAGTATAAGATTTCTAAGGAGTCATTCTTTCTTTTCAAAGGTGTATTAGAAAGAGCATGATTTACTTTAAACTTGCATATTTTACTGAATCGAGATGAGTTAAATCTTTGGAGTTGAGTTGATGTTATTTCCATACTATTCTACTTCTTTCGGTTTCATTCAACTATTTTACATGCCGGTATATTCCACGTACTGATGTTCTCCTTTGGGACTGCATTGTTTCATGATGTAAAAATACGGGGCCGGGATCATCAACAGGCGCATCGTTGAGGATCATTGGATGTTCAACGGATTGGTGAGTCTTCCTTACTTAGGTGAATTCATATGTTATTTTCATCTTGCTTTAGAGTTAGTTATTGATTAGCTTTTATTTTGATTGAGGTAGCTGTGATTTGCACCACCTACTAGTGATAGAGGCTTCATGGACTAGAGTCAGATTGTTGATTGATAAACCTATGAGCTAGTTTCTTTTCTACTATCCTTTGTCATATTATTATTTTGAGATTTGAAGAGATGAGCCCTTTTACTACCCTTTTGTTCTTCCACTGATTAGTAGAATGTATGTATGAATGAATGTGATTAGGCCAAGTGGTTTGCTTGTAGACTAGCAATAATCTATGAGTGCCGGTTACGTCTAGGGTATCCTCTCGAGGCGTGACATTATTCTTGATGAAATGATTTACAGACACACAAATATTTATCACTTGTTTTAAACCACACATTTCAAAAGTATTGCTTCCTTAAATTTCATGTCAAGTCAAATTAACTCACAAACAGAGGAAGCTGTAAAATTTGGTATGGGCATGCAAGAAGCTCCTGCATTCCAATTTATTTGGATTATTTTAACTTTGACACAAAATTATTAAAGATAATAAATGAAATTTTTTAATTTTATGATCTTAAACTAAAAATATATCAAATCTGTCAAAATATTCTTTTATTTTATGGTTTTAAAGATGGCATGTGAAATGTAAAATGTTGAAATTAGAAGCTAATGAAAAATGAAAGAGCCAATATTTTTTTAAACCAACTAAAAAAAATACATCAAACAATTTTTTTTTTTTTTAAAAAAGTCAGTTGATTGATATTTAAAATTTACTTTATTGGTAAAAGAAAACAATTTTCACCTTAGAATTCCCCCGTCTATTTCCCTTCCCATACACTCCATGTGAAAAATAAAAACAAAACTCCTCCAACTTCGATTTATTAATATTAAACAATATCACTATAAGACATAGGTTTCTTAATTTATTTATTTATTATTGTTGATAAAAATCACTCAACTGCTTCAGTTTACATAAATATCCCCTTCGTATACTTTTTTTTTGGGGTGAAAATGATGCATTATATGTCTCTGTGTTAATCTGAAATCTAATCCTACGGTGCCTTTGTTATGGAAAAGAATATTTTCATGAAAAATATTTTTTAGAAATAAAAAAATCAATGAAGAATCATCACGAAAGTGATCATAATAATTTGGAATTTTTCACAGCCCTTGCTCATTAGCTATACCATATATAAATATATAGGCATCTTGATTTTTCTTTTAAAAAACGAAACTATATCATATATTAATACACAAGAAAATAACTGAAACTCCTAACTTATTTGCCTACCCAAATCATAAATCATTAGACCTACAATACCTATATTTAGCATCATCTTATTTGTAATATACACATATTACTAAATATAAATATTACCATTTTTTTCTTTGAAGTTAATGTTATACCCTTTGCATTCAAAGAAAAACCAGATACAGTAAATATAACAATCAAAATTATTAAATTAATCTGAGTCCACAGAATTCACTGTGTATCATTAAGGAATTTAATTCTGTCACTGTACCCAAGGTTTGTAGATTATTTCCTCCCAAAATAAAATAGATTAACAACTACAAAATAACGGTACCTCAAATTCTTGTAATTTTCAAGAACCCAAAATAAAATAGATTAACAACTATAGAATAACGATACCTTAAATTCTTGTAATTTTCAAGAACCAGCAATTCAGAAAAGGAAAAATTTGAGATTGGTTAGATAAATTTTGTCCAGAATGCCAAAGTGGAGCGACAATGACGACGGCGCGAGGAGGTCCCCTTTACTTGACTCATTAAGAGTTAGAGTAAGTGTTCCTAATATAAGGACAACACTTTTTCTCTATTTTACCAATGAGGGAGAAATGACTCTTCATTTCCCTTTACTTGATTAACCCAGCATTTTTCTTATTCTTTCAACCTTCATTTCTTTTTCATTTCCTTTCAATATTCATTTTCCAATTTACACTTATTACTTAAACTCAACACAGGAACAAATTTAGGAAGAGCGAAGTGGTGTCATGTGACACAGCTTTGTTGGAAAAATTTACTAAATATAGATATAGGTATATATTAAAAATAAAATATTAATGTTTAAAATAATTAAAAGGACATTTCTTATAGCAAAATTGCTTCTAGCTCTTGTGGTTAAGGTGTATGTTTATGTATCTAAATGTCTAGAGTTTGATTCCCCACAACTGTTTTCCCTTCTTAAAATGTATAGTTTTTCCTTTTTTTTCCCTTTAAATCTGTTGTAAAATGGATGTCCAAATAAATATTTTCTTTGTCCACATAATATAATTTTAAATATAAATATCCCCCTTTTCTTGTAATAAAATGCATAAGTGAGAAAAGAAATAAACAAGAGTGAATAAGAAATACTACTACATCTTCTCTTTATATTCCTTCTTAGCTTTACTATATTCTTCATCGTTTCACAACACGTTATCAGCACGAAGCTCCAATCTCAGTATGTATACAATCTTCTTTTAGCTATTCTTATATCTTATAATATCATCATCATACTTTATTTCTTGAACTACTGACGATACTACATAAATTATCATCTAAACATTCTATATTGTTATAACTAATAAGACTATTGTTTAATATATATTTATATTTTAATACTCACTTTACTTTGAGTTGGCGGAAGATTAATTAGATAATATATTAATTGGTAATTAACTTGTTTTTCAAGGATCTACTTAAATTGATTTTTACAAAAGACAACAATTCTTTTATTCACAAGTCATCTTTGATTCATTCTATTTAGAGTTTTCATCATGTCGAACCTATCTAAACTCGAATTTATGGCACTTGATATTATTGGAAAAAGTTATTTATCATGGATCCTAGACGTTGTTTTTCCTCTTTTTTCCCTTTAAATTTGTTGTAAAATGGATGTCCAAATAAGTATTTTCTTTGTCCACATAATATAATTTTAAATATAAATATCCCCCTTTTTCTTGTAATAAAATGCATAAGTGAGAAAAGAAACAAACAAGAGTGAATAAGAAATACTACTACATCTTCTCTTTATATTCCTTTTTATCTTTACTATATTTTTCATCGTTTCACAACACGTTATCAGCACGAAGCTCCGATCTCAGTATGTATACAATCTTCTTTTAGCTATTCTTATATCTTATAATATTATCATCATACTTTATTTCTTGAACTACTGACGATACTACATAAATTATCATTTAAACATTCTATATTGTTATAACTAATAAAACTATTGTTTAATATATATTTATATTTTAATACTCACTTTATTTTGAGTTGGCGGAAGATTAATTAGATAATATATTAATTGGTAATCAACTTGTTTTTCAAGGATCTACTTAAATTGATTTTCACAAAAGACAACAATTCTTTTATTCACAAGTCATCTTTGATTCATTCTATTTAAAGTTTTCATCATGTCGAACCTATCTAAACTCGAATTTATGGCACTTGATATTACTGGAAAAAGTTATTCATCATGGATCCTAGACATTGAAATTCACCTTGACGCTAAAGGTCTTGGAGACACTATTAAACAAGAAAATAAGGCATCTAGTCAAGATAAAGCTAACACTATGATTTTTCTTTGCCATCATCTTCATGAAGATTTAAAAACTGAATATTTAACTGTGAAAGACCCACTTGAATTATGAAATAATTTAAAGAATTGATATGATCACCTAAAACTTACTATATTACCAAAAGCTCGATTTGAATGGATACATCTTCGATTTCAAGATTTTAAATTTGTAAGTGAATATAATTTTGCTATTCACAAAGTGAGTTCAATATTAAAGTCATGTGGAGATACTATCACTGATGATGATTTACTTGAGAAAACTCTTTCTACCTTTCGCGCTTCAAATGTGTTGTTACAACAACAATATCATGAAAAGGGATTCAAGAAATATTCTGAGTTGATTATATGCCTACTTGTGGCTGAGCAAAATAATACTTTGCTGATGAGAAATCATAAAGTCCGTCCCACTGGGTCTTCTCCATTCCCTAAAATGAATGTTGTAGCAAGGTCTAATCAGTCTGAAACAAGATAAGATTATCACTGTGGCCGTGGTCATGGTCATGGTCGAGGATACAAACAAGGGTGTGGTTGGAGAAGAAATAATTATCACCATCATAAAAATAAATATGAGAAAAACAGAAATAATACGTCCAAGGAAAGAAATAATATTTGTTATCGATGTGGCATGAAAGGACATTGGGCAAGTGATTGTCATACGCCCGATCATTTTGTCAAGCTTTATCAAGCCTCTCTCAAAAGAAAAGAAAATAATGCGGAGGCTCTCTTGACCTTTCATAATGATGATAGTGGACAAGCTCCCTCAAATAAATATGGTGATATTGAGATAAATCTTACTTATAAAGGTAATGATGATTTCAAAGACTTCCTAAATAATACTCAGTTGAGAGTTGAAGATTTTTATGAAAATATTGATTAAAGAAATCATCATCTAGTTGAAAACTGAATTCGTAAGAATAGTTTTTATTGTCTTTTATCTAGTTTTTGTGATAGCACTAATATTTCCCTTCCTCTGAATTGAATTGATGCATAGTAATTATTAGTATAATCTTTCTATTTCTACAAAAGAGGGGGGAGATGGGGGAAGGGAAATAACTATGTTGTTCTTCTTAAATGCTAAGCATTATATATTTACTAATTTTCATAGTTTGTCAAGTTAGTTTTCATATCCTTATAATGTTATATTTTTATCTTTGTGAAGAGTGAAATCTCTCATTCATTAATTGGATCCAAAATCAATTATGATGATATTATCACGCCTCGAGCCTACACCCTGAACATGACCGGCACTTGAAAATCATTTTTTGTCCCAAGCGAACCACTTGGACTGGCTATTTACTCAATGAAAGACTTAATAAATGTTGAAAAGCTAGAGAAACTATAAGATAATTTGCAACTGTCTGCATAACTGAATGAAAAAGCTCTTAAGCAACATCTAAATAAACTGGAAACTGAAATACTAACACATAGTCTATGGAACCTCTACTAAGCTGTCTGAAAGGACTGCTGAGACAGGCCCCAAGTAGCCAAAACTGAAAGTAAATACTATAAAGAAACATAAACTATAGAGCCTCAGACTGAGAAGAGACCTTACCAAACACTAATAGCAGTCAGGTTCTCAACGAAGCGGTTGCTGAGGAACTCTATCACCTGGTCTGCATCATAAAATGATGCAGGTCCTAAGGACATCAGTACGTGGAATGTAAGGTATGTAATATGGCCAAAATAGTAACTCAGGATAACATAACATTTTTTCAATAAAGGATATAAACATAACTCATAATAACGCAACCATAATAACAAATACTTTATATGTTGTAGTAACTACTGAAAATTGATAAGAAAAACATAAATTCTTATCTTAGGGAGTTTCTCTAACTGACAACCACCACTATGAGCTTTGTGGTGTTACAGAGTCTTGCCCACACTGCCAGACCCATCACATAGTTTTTCGGGGTTGGGGACGAATAACTAGGGGAGTGTATCCATCACAAATCTAGTTCATCTCAGTGGCCAAAGAGGAAGGTACCTTAGTACAATCCTATCCTGTGTTTGCTACATAGTTTATGAGTTCGAGTAATTTATTCTACTTTTACCCATATCAGTGCTCAATACTACTCCCAAAATGTTCTTATGTATCTCATAACTTTTAAAGAATGAATTCTTAAAATCTTATCTTTCGGGGACTTAGCCCAGCTTTAACTTTTCTTATACTTTTCTCAACTAAATTCTTTAACTTAACTGAAGACTAGAATCAACTCAGTGACCAAAATAAATTTAGATTTCTCTTGACTAATATGCAGAAAAGTAAACTCTAAAAAAATTGCCTTCTTGAACTTAACTTAAAGATTCTCAAACTAGTCTTTCTTTCCTTGAAGTATTACAAAGATTTTCAAGAATTTTCAATAATCATAAATTTTGTGCACAAACGGATATAACTTGATAACAATACTTTGATTACGTAATATAGAAATCAAGAATTATAGTATTCATCAAGATTCTATGTGTACCATGGAAATTAACATGCTTTCACAAAAGTTACGGGAACTTAATCTCTCTAGTTACTGAAAGTTCATGAGTGAAATAACTTTTATCTCTGAAAATATACTCAAAATAATAGGTTTAAGGTGGTCTTATATACCTTAGAACGAGTTCTTGAGGAATTGAAGGGAAAATCTTGAATGCCCTAGTGTTCTTGAATTCTACGCTTGGAATTCTGGGGAAGGGTTTCTTGTTTTTGAGAGGATGAAAGAGTAGAAATACGTTTTTAGAACTAATTACAACTTTAAAACAGATTGATTTAGGATATAGGGTGTGGGAAAAGTTGGATTCGCCCTTTCCCAGAAAAAATGAAACTGGCCCTATTCTTACACTAGTACGCGACGCACACTAATGTTTTATAACACTTTTTTGCGAATGTTCACTTTTCATCAAATTTTTGAAAATGACCAAGTGTGGTTCCACATTCTCTCCACATTGCCTCACTGTTTCTAAATTTTTTTTAGAAAAATTAATTTGTATTTTTTCAAGTTTTTGTCGAGTTGAGACCATTTTCAGACTCAGTTTTTCACAGTGATTGCAAATCTGGTCTCGGATTTACAAACAGAGCATGGGAAGACACGTTACGTGTAAGGTCAATTCTAGGGATATTTTTATCATTTTACGAGGTGTTACAGTATCTCCCCCTTGGGATCATTCGTCTTCGAATGATAAAGATACGAACAAGGCTAGCTCAAACCACAAGATTTCCTAACTTAATAAACATAAATCCTTAAGGTTAAAATGAGAAAGTTTACCTTTAAGATCCTCATTTAGGCCAACGAACAAGTGTGGGTACTTGGCCTTCATATCTTTCTCGGCCTCTTACGTGGCTTCCTCTACAAACTGGTTCCTCCATAGAACCTTCACCGAAGCAATTTCCTTGGTCCTCAATTTATGAACTTGTCGGTCTGATATCTGCATCGGAATTTCTTTATAAGACAAGTTGTCCTTAACCCCAATGCTTTCAACCGGGACAACTATAGAGGAATATCCCAAGCACTTTTCAAGCATGAAAATATGAAACACCGGATGTATAGCACTCAACTCTGCTTGTAACTCCAACTCGTAAGTAACACTACCAACTCCGCTTAGGATCTGGTAAGGCCCAATATATCATGGGCTGAGCTTCTCCTTCATCCAAAATCTCATAACTCCCTTCATTGGAGATACCTTCAAGTACACCCAATCGCCTATCTCAAACTCCAAATCTCTTCTTCTAACATCTGTGTAAGACTTTTGTCTACTATGAGCTGTCTTGAGCCTCTCCTGGATAATCTTCACTTTTTCCATAGCTTGATGGACTGGATAAGGTCCTATCAACCCTGCCTCACCAACTTCAAACCATTCTATGGGTGATATATACCTTCACTTATAAAGAGCCTCATATGGTGTCATTTGTATAGTAGCCTGAAAACTATTATTATAAAAGAACTCAACAAAAGGTAAATAATCATCCTAATTACCCTTAAAGTCTATCACACAAGATCTCAACATATCTTTCAAGGTCTGTATAGTCTGCTCTGCTTGCTCGTCTGTCTGTGGATGGAAATTTGTGCTAAGATTCATCTTTGTACCAAGCCCCTTCTGAAAGAACTTCCAAAACTGTGCCATAAACTGAGCTCCTCAGTCTGAAATAATGGATATAGGGACCCTGTGCAGCCTAACAATCTTCTTACGGTAAAGTCTGGCATAATCCTTGGCCGTATCAGTCGTCTTGACAGGTAGGATGTGAGCTGACTTGGTCATTCTTTCTACTATGACACATATAGAATCATACTGTCTATGGGATCGAGATAAGCCTGTTACGAAGTCCGTATTAATCATCTCCCATGTCCATTCTAGAATCTCTATATTCTGGGCTACACCACAAGGCTTCTGATGCTCAACCTTAACTTGCTGGCAGTTTGGGCATCTAGACACGAACTCTGCAATGTCCTTCTTCATACCACCCCACCAATTGACTTCTTGCAAGTCACTATACATCTTTGTTGCACCAGGGCAGATAGAGTATCTGGTATTATGAGTCTCAGCTAAGATCCTATCTCTAAGACTGTCAACACTTGGCACAGACAACCTTTCTTGGTATCTCAAGACACCATCTCCCCTTTATGAGAACACTAACACTTTTTTCTTCTGGACATCTTCTTTCAATTGGAGAAAGATGGATCCCTATCCTGCTTTTCTTTCACTTCTACCATCAAAGATAACTCTGACTCATTTTTTATAATGGGCCCCGTGTAACATCCCATATCGTTACAACACTAGTTCTATAAAAATGAAACATGATATGTCTTTCCAAATTAGCACCAATTTTTAAAAGTTCTTGAATCTCGAATTAGAGGGCGATATGTATGTCTAACTCTTAAGAGGGTCGAGTGTATAGATCATGGTCCTACACAAAGTGAGAGAATTGAGGTGCTTGTAGGACTTAGGAAGCTAGCAGGTGAGTCACCTACTTGCTTAGCTTAAATTTTCTAGCTAAACGGAGATGAGGCCCAACGTTGAATTTGTCCAAGTCTGATTATGAATAAAGTCCGTGTTAAAGGTGTAACTTTATCCAGTGTTTTAGCATCATAAATGGACTTTATTTTCAGCCCAATCAGAATAATAAAAAGGCCCAAGTACACCACAACCCACTTGGCTAATTGGTCCCAAACTAATTGAAGAAGAATTTGGAAAATGGGCAGCCAAAGCCCATCAACTTTGAGACTCATTCAGGCCCAAGTGTGAGGGCCAATCTGCTGCCTCGGCAGCTTATTAATATGTGGTATTATGAGATCAAAAGGTCAAAAGAAAGTCGGCCAAGGGACTCTTTAAAAAGGGCTCAAAACAGCTCCTTAATTCATTTCACTTTGGAGAAAATTTTCAGCTTTCTTAAAGCCTCCTTTTCTCTTTTTATTTCACTTCACAAGGCAGCCTATATAACCGTCTAGGGTTCTTGAAAGAAACTTGAACATTGAAGTCTAAGGTAAGTGAAAATATCTATGTATTTGTTATACTTATCCCATGAAAAACAAGAAGTATATGCTAGTATATTTATGCTGGAAATTTGGACAGCATGTGTCCTAAGGATTGTTGTGAACTTTTCTTGTTATTTAAGAGGATTTTCTCTTCTTGGTTGGCTGAATTATGAAGTAAGACTTATGTTTTTAACAAGGTATAGTTTGTTAGTGATGTAACTAAGCTGTTGCACCATTTTTACAGTCCGCGAAAGTAAGTTCTTGTGTGATATCGTAATTGTGCTCGTAATAGGATCTTATGGGTTGATTGATTGAGGACTATGGTCTCACATCCTCCAACTATTTTGAGGATAGTTTTTGGACTAATTTAGACTTTTTGTATGCATAAATGTTGTGGGAATAGTTTGGTTGAAGTTGGTAAAGTTTTGGAATGGTCAACGTCGTAATGTAGCGAAGGGATGTAACGTTATACCGCCTATTTATATGTTGCGTAGAATTGTTATGTCCTGTGCTTTGTGGGATATTGTAAGGATTTTATAGCACTAAAACAGGCTGCACATGATATGTATATGATAATGTGTATTAGAAAACACGAGTAGGGGTGGAAAGGTTGAAAGAATACGCTTGGGTTTATAACTACCTGCTTGCTGCCCATATGTTGTTTCTTTATGAGATCAGGTTGCCAAGATGTATCTATTGGCTGTTAATGCTAGTTTTATCACCTACTATGCTGTAGATAAATATTTGGAGGAAGGGAAGGTTATCTCGAGGTAATAGCGAGGTTGTACAATGAGGTATGTAAGGCTACTTGATTTCGTATTACTTGGCATGAAACCTAGGTTCTTCCTTGGCACATAAAGGCTCTTACCAACTCTGACATAACTATTAACCGTGTCTCCACTCTTTGACATGTTCATATTCTTTCATATGTAGTCACCTTTAAATCTGCATACATACTTGGAAACCAAGTTACATGGGTTCTTATTGCTAAGTAAAGTTCACGAATTGTTTCATTTCATACGCATTTCATTATTTATGTAACATACTCTTTTCATTGTCATATTTTCTTGTATGTTTATCTATATGTCACATGCTACATATACATCCCTACATCTCCAATATTGCGACTACCAAATGAATCACAATTGAAAGATAAAATAAAGTATATTGCTTATTGATGGGTGTTAGCCCGAGGGGTGAAAGAATCACCTAGCCAGGGACAATCCTATCACGGGGGGTAGCCCGAGGGGTTAAGGAAGACCTTAGCCAAGGCTAATCCCGATAAAATTTTACCATTGATCAGTTGGTCATTTGTATTACATGTTGTACACAGATTATACAGTAAAGGTAAAGTGATAAAAAGAACATAAAGTATGTGATCCCACAGTATGACTAAAGGTGGCCTGTTATCCTACACCAGTGCAAAGTTTCATTTGAGTTGTTACTTCATATACAGTATTTCCTGCCTTACATATTCAGTACATTATCTCTAACTGACGTCCCTTATGGGGAATCTCCATTTCATGTTGCAGGTACAGGTGCTAGTAGATCTCCCCAGTAGGAGTACAGGATATCCAGTTGTTGTTACCATGCTCCAGGTTGCTTCGGAGTTTGTGCATCTAGACCTTATATTTTTGTGTTGTATAGTTAGTCGAGGCGGGGACTGTCTCGACCCTTATCAGATACTTTTCCTTATCTAGAGGCTTTGTACACTACGCAAATTAAAGTGTGGTCATATCTCGTACTCTAAACACCGTGGCCCCAATGGCCTAGCCATATGCATTTTCTTTTGGCTTGTTACCACTGTTTATTTTCTTAAAGGCGTGTTAAACATAGGAATCCCTTATAATATGTATAGAAAGCGAATAGATACAGGTTGGTTCTCCCAGGCCCTATCGGCAATGGGTGCCAGTCCGCCCTAACGAGACTTTGGGCATGACAGAAGTGGTATCAGAGTGGGTCATCCTAGGGAGTCTACAAAGCCATGTCTATGTAGAGTCTTGTTTATCGATGTGTTGTACACCACATTTATAAGCAGGAGTCTATGTGGCATTTAGGAGTTGTTACTTTCTTTTCATTCTTTAGATCGTGCCATAGAGCTAAGTGTAATAGGTGGATTGTTTCTAACCCCTGCATTGTTTTGTACAGCAAGTATGCCAGAAACCAGGCAAAATAAAAATAAAGGGAAGGGAGTAGAAGTGGTGGTTGGTATACCCAGTCAAGTGAGACAATGAAATGAGGTTCAAGAGGAGTCTTTGTCACAGACATCTCCGGCCCCTCCAGTTCCTGATGAACCCGAAAGTAGTAAAATTCCCCCAGAACCACCTATTAATGCTACCGTGTAGGATCTAAGAAATGCAGTCCAATTATTGACTCGTATAGTTGCTGGCCAAGGTCAAAGGCAGGAAGGTCCAGTTATAGGTACAGGTGGTACGAATAGGGCAGTTGGCACGAGGATACGTGATTTCCTTAATTTGGACCCTCCATCCTTCACTAGGTCAGATCCTAATGAAGATCCCTAAGACTTTATTGATCAGATTCAATGCACTTTAGATGTTATGCATGTGAGTGGTACAGAAGCTGTCGAGTTAGCAACATATAGGTTGAAGGGTGTGGCTATATTATGGTATGAAGCTTGGAAGCAATCTAAGGGCATAGATGCACCTCCAACTACCTGGAAGGAGTTCAAAGAGGCATTTCTTGACCATTATTTGCCATTAGAGATCCGAGAGGCCCGTGTAGATCAGTTCTTAAATCTCCACCAAGAGAATATAAGCGTGAGGGAGTATAGCCTTCAATTTAATTCCCTGGCCAGGTATGCTCCTAATGTAGTTGCTACTATGGCAGATCGAGTTCATCGATATGTGGATAGATTGGATACGTATGTAGTCAGAGACTATACCATTGCTTCCTTGAACAAAGACATAGTTATAGCAAGAATGCAAGCTTTTGCATATAAATTGGAGGATCAGAGGCAAAGGAGAAGGACACAAAAGTTAGAAAGGGGGCAGTCCAAGAGTGTCAGGTCTACAGGGTAGTTTATACCACCACAAAGTGAGCTTAGGCCTCAGTTTTCTAATAGATCGCTTAGGCCATCATTTCCCTACCCTGCATCCAGTGCTTAACTACAACTTCAAGGGTCTAAGAGGAATCAGCTTGCTCCAAGAAGTGAAGGGCAAGGCGCGCGGACAATGGGATATTCAGTAGGCCAGCAAATGACCCCTACGCAGCCTTGTAAATAGTGTGGAAGGAGTCATTCAGGTATATGTCATGTTGGGACAGATGTTTGTTATTGGTGTGGTGTGCCAGGGCACATGATAAGAGATTGCCCGAGGAGGCGTACGGGTGATATAGCATAATCTACTGGGTCAGCTATTGCGTTATCATCGTCAGTTCCTCTAATAGGTAGGGGTCAACAAGCACTTATGGGTCGTGGTAGAGGTGTTAGAGGGGCAGCTAGCTCTAGCAGAGTCTAGAATCGCACTTATGCTCTGGGGAGGCAGCAAAATTTGGAAGCTTCACCTGATGTGGTCATAGGTACATTGTCCATCTTTTCACATAATGTATATACATTAATTGACCCTGGTTC
>JAABOM020032752.1:0-17249 GCA_011800125.2 Solanum clarkiae
AAAATAAATATAATCACATAATTTAAACTCATTGTACAAGCATATGCAAACTTGTCCCATTCAAACCCCAATTTCGAATTTCACGGTTCAAGCTAGGAATCCACCCCCTTTTCATGATTAATCATCAATTTAATACTTCCCCAACACCCTTACAAGGTTTAATTTGCATGAGAATAGCTAGAAGTTCAACTTACCTCTCAACCCCTTCACAAGCCCCAAACTTCAAACCCGCACAACCGAACGTTTTTTTAGCAATCTAACACTTCCACGCTACTTGGCAAAACCCATATACCGACCTTGAAGCGTCAAATAATCGAAAATGAGGAAAAAAATGAATTTCTTGGAAAGCACTGAGCAGGCCGAGAGCCTTCAGCTGACGGAGAATGTTTGCCCTTTTTTTTCTAAGTGTTGGAAGATGTTTTCTTGCAAAATATGGCATATATGTATGCATGTATATAGACCTCCTCTCATACACTTGGACCAATCAAATAAAAACATGTATATGACCCCACAATTTATCCTACATCTTAAGAAATTCAAGTTGAGTAAAATGCACATTTGCTCCCAAACTTTTCGCAACTTGGACCAATTAAGGATTTACGACTTTTAACTCCCAAGAATAATTTTTTTTAAAAAAATTTCCACTTGGTCTAAACCTTAAAATAAATACTTAAATCCCAAATTGCTCGAAATTTCCAATATTCGTCCAAATTTCACAAGCATTTCCAATGTTCGAAATTACGGGTTCTGACAAATATTTCCCTACAACCAAGGCTTTTAATTGCTGAAAATAGAGTTAAAATGAGGGAGAGATCAGATTTTGAAATTTTAAAAATAAGATTAGTTGTATCCTTGGTCTTAATCGAAAGACTAAGAAAATACTCTCCGTGAACGCAACTGTAGTGGCATGAGAACGCGAAGTGGGAAAACCCCAAATATCCGCAAACGTGGAACCTAACCTGTAAACACGGAGAAGAAGGTGACAAGCCTTTATGAACATGGCCAGTGGCCTACCAATGTAGAGAACAAAAGGGTTGAGCTCTGTGAATGTGGCCTAAGGGCCTGTTAATGCGAAGAGACAAAAGCTCCTACAACTGCAACAAGTTTTGGCATTGTCCAAATTTTTGACGGGGTGCTTAGGATTTATTCAAAATCCCATATGCTCCAATGGACTATGCTATCTCACTAAATTTTATGTTTCGGATTCAAAGTAACAAAAATTTCTAAACAAGGTCATCTGAATAAAAAAAATGGTCTCATGTGCGAGTGCCATTTTTAGCCAATTATACTAAGAGCCTTAAGATTAGCTCAAAAGCCTCAGAAAGTGTACGAAAGGTCGTTCTGGACCAAAATGAGAATTCTAAAACCAACCTCATTGACAAAATTTTCATTCGCGCATGATTTCCAAGAAAGTTGAGTAAAGTCAAACTTAGGCAAATATTCAAAGGCTAAAATACCAAATGATTCAAACTCGCACTGAAAGCCTTAAGACTCGAGCTAGCCATGCTACTAGGTTGAAATGACCTTTTTAAAGCTAATGGATATGTTAGAGGTCCATTCTGATGCCATTTACCTATAGTTTTTATCGAAGTACACTTTTCAAGTTTTAATAGCCTTAAAAATAGAAAGTTTTATAGGATCCAAACGAATAACTAGGCAATCGAACTATTAGTTCTAGCAAATCATAAATGACTTGGGGTTTCTATGAGAAAGCTCTAAATGATGAAAAGAAAACATTAACATAGAAATGACCTAGAGGTCAATACAACATCCACTACTAAAAGAACATTTGTTTGCGAAAGCAAGGATAAAGAGATACCTGAAGAATGAAACTTGTAAAGGAACTTTTCTCGCATCTTCTTCTTGGTCTCCTTAGTAGCCTCCTCAGCAGGACGATGCCTCCAACGAACCTTAACCACAAGAATGGCTTATGAATAAAGCTGTTTGACGTCTTTGGCTATAATACCAATTGGCTCCTCATGAAAAGTTAGGCATTCATCTAGCTTAACTGAATCATACTGGAGCACATGCAACTTATCTAGAATGTATGGATGTAGCATTGAGACATGAAAAGTTAGATAGATAGCTGAAACTGGAGAAGGTAAATCCAACTCATATACAATATCACTAACTCTCCTCGGAATCTCAAATGGTCCTATATATGGGGATAAGCTTGCCCCGCCCTTGAAATCTCACCATGTCCTTACATTGAGATATTTGCAAGATACCTGGTCACCAACAACAAAGCACTAAGGGCGGTGCTTATGGTTAGCATAACTCTAGTGCCTACTTTGAGTTGTTCTCAACCTATCCTGAATCACCCAAAATCTAGCTAAATCTTCAAACCCTTAGGCACAAAGATGACCATTAAACCACAAAAGCTTATCTGAATCTATAGTAGCCTGGCTGGTACCACCTTATAATACCCTATCTCTGAGAGATACCAATGACTCATCTTCGAACTATTGAGCATAAATCCAATCAATCAAGGAAGACTAAACCCTCATAAAGGATAGTACTGACCTAGAATTTGAAATATCCAACTTGACCATCATGTAGCTAAAGACTAGATGTACAAAGCCAAAGGTTTTTTCTATGACAAGTAAGTAGGATAAACTACCTATGCTCCTTGCTTTTCGGCTTAAGGAATCTATTACTACATTCACCTTACTTTAATGATGGAGAATAAAGAGTTCATAGTTCGGTAGGAGATCAATTTATCGACGTTGTATCGAATTAAGATTCCTCTAGCTCAGAATATACTAAAGGCTATGGTGGTCAATGTAAATCTCACAATGGACCCTATATAGTTAGTGCCTCTAAATCTTGCTCTAAGCCATAAGTTGCGCTCATGAACCATCAACTACCTCGATGCATATGCTATGAATCAGCATTGCTGCATCAATATACACCCCAAGCAACTGTAGAATGCATCTAACGTAGTAAATTTCTCACCCTCATCTGGAAGAGTTAGAACAAGAGTGATGGTAAGAAACTCCTTAAGCCTCTGACAACTCATCTCATACTCCTCAAACCACACAAAAGGAGTATCAATTCAAGTCAACTTGATAAAAGGTGTTGCTATAGTAGAGAAACCCTCAAAAATTGTCTGTAGTAGCTAGCTAATCTGATAAAGCTCAGAACCTCTATAACAAATATGGCCTAGCCCAACCACAAATAGCCTTAATCTTCTCTAGATCAACCATAATACCCTTATTGGACATTATATGCACAGAGAATGTCAAAAACTCCAACCAAAACTCACACTTTGAGAACTTGGCATAAAGCTATTGATCTCTCAAAGTCTAGAGCTTAATCTTCAAATGTTGCACATGCTTCTCTCTACTCTTCGAGTATACCAGAATATCATTGATTAGCATTATGATGAAGTAGTCAAGATAGCACATGAATACATGGGTTATAAAATTAATGAATGCAGTATGGACATTAGTCAACCTAAAAGAATGATCATAGTGGCCATATCAAGTCCTAAATGTGATCTTAAGGATGTTTACTACCGTGATCCTCAACTGATGGTAGATAGATTTCAAATCAATCTTAGAATATATTGTGGTACCTTGAAGTTGATAAAAAAAGGTTATAAATATGGGGCATGGCATAACAATTCTGCACCATCACCTTATTCGAATGCCTATAATCAATGCATTTTTCTATAGTCCGATCCGCCTTCTTAACAAATAGAATGGGAGCACCCCATAATGATACACTCAATTGAATGAACCCTTTTTATAAGAGGTCCTCAAGCTGAACACTGAGCTTCTTAAGCTCTAACAATGCTATCCAATAAGGTGCGATAGAAATGGTCTTAGTGCTCGACTCCAAGTCTATAGAAAAATTAATATCATTCTCTGGGGTAAGGAAGGTAAGTAGGAAATATATCAATAAACTCTAATGACAGGAACTAAATCAATTAGGGAAACCTTACTAGCTATATATTGTACATTGGACAACTAATCTCAAAACTTGAAGGCAAATAACAGTTGAACTTGCATAAAAGATCTAATCCTTGTCAATGTACAACTGTAAGCACCTTACCACAAAACTAGAGGAATACCAAGTATGGCTAAGGTAACGATCTTGGCATAGCAATTCAAGACCACATGTAAGTGGATAATCAGTCCATGACTAGAATCATATCAAGTCTAACATATCAAGAAAAATAAGACATGTTTGAGTGTTTTGCCCTTAGATAGTCACCAAACAAGAACTACAAATCTAATCCACTACAAAAGAATAACCTATCGGGGTCAAAACACACAATGATGCTACTAATGTCTCAAGGCTCATACTCAACTAGGGAGAAAAATATATAGATACATATGAAATGGTAGATCCTAAACCAAATAAAGCTGAAGAAGTCTATTGGTATAAAAGAACCATACCTATGATAATGCCATCTGATGCCTTGGCCTTTTTCCTCTTTCTTGAGCAACATAAAAATAGCCCTCATAGCCTCCACCATGAGCATCTGTGCTACAACCTAACCTACTTCCCTAGAGACAACCCTATCTACCCTGATGACCACTTCTAGGATCCTGACCTTGATCTCTTCCTCTAGCTAGAGCAGGGTTGTAAGCTATGCAAGTTAGGAAGCGAAAAATATAGAAGAAGTGGAACTGAAAATGAGCAAGCCAAAATACGAGCCTCATTTACAGCTTCTGGTTCAAACCACAGGTTATAAATAAGGCTCATGGATGGGACCAATCGGAAGGAATTATATCTCAAAATAGTCCATAAACATGGCAATGCGTGTAGGCATCATGCAAAACTAAAATGCTAGAAATTGGAGGTTTTAGGTAAGATAACTTAATACCTTAGGCTTGAGTAGAGTGGAAAAAATATGGGTAATGCTTCCTCATGTCTGCCTCCGCTTCTTATGTCACACTTTCAACTTGTTAATTCCTCCATAGCACTTTGACGGATGCAACTTCTTTATTGCTTTACCTATTTACTTGCGGACCTAAGATTTCAACCCTGCATCTTTATCACTCAAATTCTCCTTAATGTTTCACATCTTTTAAGGGGACTATAGAATTTGCATCACCTATGGACTTCCTCAACATTAACACATGAAAACCCCGATGAATCAAATTCATTTCCATAGGTAACTCCAACTTATATGCCACCTTGTCGACTCTTCTTACCACCTTTTAGGTCCCAACGTACCTAGGGATTAATTTCCTTTTTTTGCTAAACCAAATTATTCCTTTCATAGGAGACACCTTCAAATAGATCCAATCACCAATTTTGAACTCAAGGTCCCTCTTCCTCACATTAAGGTAGGACTTTTGATGACTTTGAGCCGTTTTCAACTTTTCCCTTATGAGTTTCACCTTTCCAATTGTGTCCATGACTAGGTCTTGCCCTAGCAAGGCCATTTCACCAATAAGTGATCTATACTGTCTACCATATAATGCATTAAGTGGTGCCATCTCGATGCTTTTATGAAAGCTATTGTTGTAGGAAAACATAACGAAAGGCAAATGCTCATCCCAACTCCCCTCGAACTCCAACACATGAGATATCAACATGTTTTCCAATATTTGAATTGTTCTTTTCGCTTGCCTATCGATTTGGGGATAGAAGGAGGTACTCAGTTTCACCTTAGTAGCAGGACCCCTTTAGAAGGATTTCTAAAAATAATAGGTAAATTGGAAATCACGATCTGATATGATGGATAATAAAATCCTTTGCAACTTCAGCAATTCTTGAATATGCAATTGAGCATAGTCTTTGGCACTAAATGTTGTTTTGACTGGTAAGAAGTGAGCCAATTTGGTCATCCGATCCATTATCACCCAAATGGAGTCAAAGTACTTCTTGGTCTTAGCAAAGCCCACTATGAAGCCTATATTGACTTCTTCCCACTTCTAAGTAGGAATATCAATTTTGACTTGTTGGAAATTGGCACACTCGGACAAAAACTTGGCAATGTCCCTCTTCATTCCATTCCATCAATAGACCTCCCTAAAATCTCTATGCATTTTTTTGAACCAAGATGAACAGAATAAGAAGAGTTGTGAGCTTCTTGCATTATTAACTTTTTCAACTCACTATCATTTGGCACACACAATCTTCCTTGATATCGAAGTACACCATCTCCCCTTTGTGAAAGAACTTCTATCTTTCCTTCCTTCATTAAGGATTTCAATTCAATTAAGGCGGGATCGTGGTCTTGCTTGGACTTAACATCCTTAATCAAGGAAGATTCGGACCTATGTAGTACCACTACACCACTACTACTGGATTCATTCAACTTTACCCCCAATCTAGCCAACCTATAGACTTCTTTATCCAACACCCTTTTTCCATCATTTTCTATGTGAGACACATAACCCATTAAAACTCTACTAAGAGCGTCGACAACCACAGTGGATTTGCTTAAGTGGTACTTGACACTCATGTCATAGTCATTGGGAAGCTTTAACCACCTTCGTTTACTTAGGTTGAGATCTCTGAAACAACCCCAAAAGCGCCCAAAAATGTGCCTTGAAAGTGCCTGAAATTGTAATTTCCGTATATCTCAAAATTCGTGTGTGATATCAAAAATTCAACTTCATATTCTTTTTCAGGGTGTCAAAGCTAGGGGGAGAAGGTTCTAAACCCAATTTTAGAGCAACCATAAAGAATTTTAAAATTTCAAAGTTTGACGAAAATAATGCGAGTCGCATTTGTGGTGCGACGCGCCTTTGTATATTTTCTTTTCAGTTTTTTCAAGTTCTTGGGCCTAAGCCTTCCCACGCATTAAAATACCTATACTTAGCCTTTTTTTACCCTCATATCATTCAAAACATTCCCCAATATTCACTTAAACACTTAGCCTTATATTTCTCTCAAGATTCAAGTGCCAAAACCCTCTACGGATCTAAGGATTTCCTCTCAAGCTTCAAGTCTCCATCGCCAATCTTCATCAAGTTCATCTCCAAAGCTAAGGTATGTAGGTTTCTTTCATGGATTCCTTTTTCTATGATGCCCAAGCCTCCTTTTACTCAAAATTTGCATGATTTAAAGTTGATTGATTCATGGGTCTTTTCTATTATGAAACACTACACATTATGTTAGGATTTTATGAAATTGTGACTGTTTTACCATATTTTGGGCTATGGATCTAAGATTTATTGTAAGATTAGATGAAGGATTTTGATGTATATTGCTTGAGGGTGTTACCAAGTATCTATTGAAGGTTTTACATTGAATTTTATAGCATGATTTTACTCTTGAATTGTATGATTTTACACTAGCATTACACATCCTCTAAGTGTTTAATAAAATATCTGATATGCTTACATATCCTCTAAGCACTTACACATCCTCTAAGTGCTTGTCTTATAAGTTGAATGACTATATGTTGATGAAATGATGATAGAATGATCATGAAATGCATGTATGCCTGTAATGGTTATACGATGATGAATCGAGAATAAAATGATTATAGAATGATGATGAAATGCATGTGTGTCTATGATGGTTATACGATCATGAAGCGAGAATAGAATGATTATAGAATGATGATGAAATATATGTAGGGATATGATGACTAGATGATGCTAAGAGGGATGAATGCATAAATGATATTATTCTATATAGTGTTGGTTTGTGACCATGTCCTACTCGGGGGTTGTGTGCCGGGCAACCATATCAAGGGGTTCGTACTTTGATAACCTATAGGGGGGTTTGTACTCTGGCACCATGGGTGGTCGGGTGCGACTATCCACCAATCTATCGAGGGGTTTGTACATTGATAACCTATCAGGGGGTTTGTACTTCGGTACCATAGGTGGTAGGGTGCGACTATCCACCAACCATGTTTGGGATTTGCACCCATCAACTTTGTTAGGGGGTTTGTACTCTATCAACCATATTGGGGTTTTGTACCCATCAACCTGTTGAGGAGTTTCTACCTCAAAACCTCATGAAGGGATTCGTACCCATGCACCTCTCCAAGTGGGTGATAGGCCTTGGATTTCACTAATAGTGGTCACCCCCTACACTTGTATTATGTTTCATATAAGCATGATTTACTACAAGCATCTCCCATGCATGTCGTATTATTATATGTTACTCATTGTCTATGCTTATGCATTTTGAATATGTCACCTATCTCTTATTGCATTGCATCCTACATACTTAGTACATTCAAATATACTAACGCATACTATGCCTACATAATATGACCATGCAGGAACTGGAGTTCCTATTGATTCTCCTCGTAGATAGACAGATTGTTCAAGTTGGCTTAAGTGAGTCCTCAATTCCAGGGAAAATATCTATCTTCTCTCAAGCTTATGTTTAGACTATGTCTTGTATATTTGGTTTATCTAATATCATTATTTTGAGGGTGAACTTGGTTGCTTGTCTTGGCACCCGTTAAGTATCTAAGGTTTAGGAGTCTAGTTGGACAAGTTATGTATTTATGCTATGAGTTTTGACTCTCTCTTGACTCTCGTTGCTTATGATATGAAGGATGTTCCCTTTAGTCCTAATTCCCTTATTTATGCTTATCTCTCATTGTCATTTTAATTGCTTCCACGACCTAGGATGTGTAATTATATGCTATGAGGCTTGTTTGGGGTTCCTTCAGGTTCTCCATTCACCTGTCACGTCTAGGCCGTAGGCTTGGGTCGTGACAGAGGTGGTATCAAAGCACTAGGTTGTTAGATCCTTGGCATCCAGCACACCGTGTCGATTAGAGTCATATTCATGATTATGAAGCACGCCACAACAATGAATATGAGGTTATGAGGCGTTATAGGAAATGTTTCACTTCTTCATGCTCTATTTCATGCGATGGAGTTAGGTCTCCCTAGGGCTTATTGCTAATACCTAACCATTATATGTCAGGATATGTCTCAAGCTACTCCGGACGGAGAGATGGCAAATGCAGAGGTTCGCAATGCTCTTTGGGTGTTGGCCTAAACAGTGACAAAATTGCCAACTTATCTCGATTAATAAGTGAGTGCTCCTGAGACTTCTATCATTAAGAGAGGAGGTAAGAAGGCCAAGAGGGTCCCTGGTGAAAGAAAATTCCAAAGTCGCAAAAGTAGAGGTGGTGGTGGTATGGTGCCTTATGCTAGGTACCCAAGGTGCGATAAAGGCCATGATGGCCTATGTTTAAGGGGTACCAATTCTCGTTATGGTTGTGGAGAGGAGGGCCACAAGATGATAGATTGCTCATAAACACCATGAGAGTAAAGGAGGTGATGATGGAATGACTTATCTCAAATGGCCTACGTGTAGGAAGTACCATGATGGCCTATGCTTGAGGATGACCAATGCTTGTTTTGGATGTAATAAAGTGGGCCACAAACTAGTGGAATGTCCATATGTTCAAAGGAAGTGTAAAGGTGGTCAACCTTTAGATCAAGGCGATCATGTTGATCAAGTGGCTCAAGAACGGGATGAGGTGCCTGATGTTGCTACCGTTATGTTGAAACTTCTTTTAGCTTTGATGTGTTTGCACTTATGGGACCATTGTGCCACTATTTCTTTCATTATTTTTTGGTTGCAAGTGGGTTTCGTGTGTGTCCCGAACTCTCTTGGATGTATGTCTCATTGGTGAGCCTATTGTTGTTTGAAAGTTCATAGGTGTTGTTCCATGCTCATATTGCATTAGGTTTTTCCTTGTGACTTATTGGCTTTAGTGTGGTGGATTATTATGCTATGCTTGGGATGAATTAGTTGCGTTGGTGTTGTGTCTCCTTGATGGTAGGGCCTATAGAGGCATAATTCGATTCCCTATTAAATCCGTCCTTGAGTAGGGACTGCTAAGGTGGATGCGATGAGGTAAGTCTATTTCTTATCTTAAGGTATAATCGATCTCTAAGGGTTTTCCCCATATTCTTATTGCCTAGGGTCTTATCTTGTGATTTTGGTTGAACTTAGTTTGTTGGATAGGAGGTCTTGAGGTGGTTCAGTTACTTGCATATTCTGTCTTCTTTGATTGTAGAACCCGTAAGGTTGTAACATGATGGTTAAGAATAGTCAATCTATTTGATTAACTACAATAAGTTAGTCACTTCTCTAAGCTTGATTTTTAGTTCAGGTTTTGTTCCCAAGTGATGACGAGGATAGGTGATATCCCTAAGTGTCTTTTTGGATTAGGAATGAGCCTTTCGAGTGTGTTTGAGTTGTTTGGTTGGTTAATGCACCAGCTATGTTTATGGGTTTCATGAATAGGGTCTTTAGTCCCTACCTTGTCATGCTTGTGGTGCTCTCTTGATGAAGTATGGATTTATTTTGAGCTTGTGAACCATTTGAGGATAGTGTTGTAAGTCTTGGGGTAAGTGGAGTTATGTAATAAGTATGTGAAGTGCGAAATATTGTTAGAGGAGATTACCTCCCTAGGTCATATGGTGTCGGAGGATGGTATTAAGATTGATCCTAAGGAGACGTATGTGGTTAGAAATTGGCCTAGACCTTTGACTCCCTTGGATATTAGGAGTTTCTTGGGCTTAGCGGGTTACCACCGGAGGTTTGTGAATGTGTCCTCTTCTATTGCTTCTCCCATGACCAAGTTGACCCAAAGGAAGGATAAGTTGTCTTCGCTCCTATCTTGTCCTCACCGGAAGGGGTGGAAAGGGTTTGTTGTGTAGTGTGATGTCGCTCGGATTGGTTTGGGTTGTGCGTTGATGCAAGATGGTTATGTTTAGGTAGAAATCTATGTTTTTAGATTATTGGTGATGTATAAGAAGGATTATCTTTTCTATGACCTTGAGTTGCTGTCGGGACATTTGCTTTGAAAACTTGACGTCGTTGGTTGTATAGGGTGCATTTTGGTGTGGACACAGTTCACTAGTGTTTCTAATATGTGTTCACCCAAAGGTATATTATCTTGAGGCAAAGGAGGTGATTAGAACTTCTTAAGGATTATGATATGAGTGCACATTTTCATCCTGGTGAGACTAATGTCATGGCGGATGCTTTGAGTAGGGTGTCTATGGTTAGCCTAGATCATGTTGATGGTGGCGATAAAGAGGAAGTTAGGGAGGTGTATCAATTGGCTAGGTTGGGGGTTAGGTTGGAAGAGGTTGGTGATGGTGTTGTTATTGTTGTCGATGGTTCTAAATCTTCATTGATTGATGAGGTAAAAGCAAGGCAAGATCTCGATCCCTCCTTGTTAGAGTTGAAGGCCTTCATGAAAGAGTGCAAAGAGGGCAAGGTAGAGGTTTTCTCCCAAGGGGGAGATGGTGCCCTTAGGTATAAAGGTAGGTTGTGTGTACTTTGTGTTGATGGCTTGGTAGAAAAGATCCTTGATGAAGTCATAATTCTTCTTATTCTTTTCACCCCGGTTGTACCAAGTGTATAGAGATTGAGAGATGTGTATTGGTAGGGAGGCATGAAGAAGGGCATTGCCAAATTTGTTCTCGATTGTCATAGTTGTCAACAAGTTAAAGCTAAGCATCAAAGGTCAGGTGGCCTAACCCAAGACAGAGATAACCCTACTTAGAAGTAGGATGAGATTAACATGGATTTCGTGGTTAGATTAGCCAAGACTAGAAAGGGTTTTGATTCTATTTGGGGTGTGGTTAATAGGATGACAAAATTGGCTCACTTTCTACCGGTTAAGATTACTTATGATGCCGAAGAGTATGCTAAATTTTACATTCATGAGTGGATGAGATTACTTGAGTATATGCTTAGGGCTTGTCTTTTGGTATTCATGGGTAGTCGAGATGATCATCTTCCGTTGATTGAGTTTGCCTATAATAATAGCCATCATTCTAGCATCGGTAAGGCTCCTTTTGAAGCTATCTATGGTAGGCATTGTAGATCACTGGTTGGGTGATTTGAAGTGGGAGAGATGGCTTTGCTGGGTCCAGATCTGGTTATGGATGCTATGGAGAAGGTAAGGTTGACTAAGGAAATGTTGGAGACAACCCAAAGTCGTCAAAAGTCCTATGTCAAAGTGAGAAGAAGAGAGCTCGAATTCAAAGTTAGTGGTTAGGGCTAATTGAAGGTTTTGCTCACAGAAGGTGTGGTTTGCCCCGGTAAAGAGGGAATTGAATTCATGGTTTGTGAGTCTTCATAGGGTATCGAGAAAGGTTAGTGGGGTTGCATACGAATAGGAAATGCCTTTGGATACGGATATGGTTCGTCATGTTCTTCATGTTTCTAGGATTGAGGATGACTGTTGGTGATTTAAGTGTTATATGACTCTTGAGATTGATGTACATTGTGGGGGATGAGTTGGCCTATGAAGAGGTCCGATGGAGAAGTTGGGTGGATATGAATAAGGGTTGATTTGTGAGGATGTAGTGTTTGTTAAGGCCCATTGGGAGGATCGTCAAGTCAATAGTATCTCTCGGTGAGCCGAAGTGGGCATGGAGGAGAAATATCCGTACCTCTCTCATCCTATTCAAGCTTATGATAACACGTCAAGTTCTTTTATGATTCCAAGTCTTATGATTCAGCCCCTAGGTCATTTTCATGCATTCATGTTTATATTGAAAGAGTTCATGTTGATTTTACACCTATGTCGAGAATTCGAAGATGGTGTTTTAAGTATGTTGTTGCATTCTTGTTGGGGATAATTTGTTCATGATTACTTTTCTCATATAAGTTTCTTTGAAGTTCGGGGATGAATGTTCCCAAGAGGGAGATATTGAAACAACCCCAAAAGCACCCGAAAATGTACCTCGAAAGTTCTCGAAATTCTAATTTTCATATATCTCAAAATTTATGTGATATCAAAAATCCGACTTCATATTCTTGTTCAGGGGATCAAATTTAGGGGGGAAAGGGTTTAACCCCTATTTTAGAGCAACCGTAGAGAATTTTGAAATTTCAAAGTCTGACGGAAACAGTGTGAGTGCGCGTTTATGGCGCGACGCGCCTCTGTATATTTTCTATTCAGTTTTTCAAGTTCGGTCCAAGATGTTTAAGTCTTAGGCCTAAGCCTTCCCATACGTGAAAATACCTATACTTAGCCATTTTTCACCCTCATATCATTCAAAACATTTCCCAATACTCATTCAAACACTTAGACTTATATTTCTCTCAAGATTCAAGTGCCAAAATCCTCTCCGGATCTGAGGATTTCCTAGCAAGCTTCAAGTCTACATCTCTAATCTTCATCAAGTTCATCTCCAAAGCTAAGGTATGTGGGTTTCTTTCATGGGTTCCTTTCCATATGATGCCCAAGCCTCCTTTTACTCAAAATTTGAATAATTTAAAGTTGATTTATTCATGGGTCTTATCTATTATGAAAATCACAGCATACTATATTGGGATTTATTAAATTGTGACTGTTTTACCATGTTTTGGGCTATGAATCTAAGCTTTATTGTAAGATTGGATGAAGGGTTTTGATGTATATTGCTTGAGGGCGTTACCAAGTATCTACTAAAGGTTTTACATTGAATTTCTAGCATGATTTTATTCTTGAATTGAATGATTTTACACTAGCATTACACACCCTCTAAGTGTTTGATAAAATGTCCAGTTGTGGATTATTTAGGAGTTGAGCGCTTAATGTTTGTCTTACGAGTTGAATGACTATATATTGATGAAATGATAGAATAATGATGAAATGCATATATGTATGTGATGGTTATACGATGATGAAGCGAGAATAGACTGATTATAGAATGATTATGAAATGCATGTATGTTTATGATGGTTATATGATGATGAAGCGAGAATAAAATGATTATAAAATGATGATGAAATGTATGTAGGGATATGATGACTAGATGACGATGAGAGGTATGCACGTACAAATGATAGTATTTTACATAATGTTGGTTTGTGACTGTGCCCTACTCGGGGGTTGCACACCAGGTAACTGTGTCAAGGGGTTTGTACCTTGATAACCTATTGGGGTGTTTTTACTCCAGCACCATCGATGGTAGGGTGCGACTATCAACCAACCTATCAAGGGGTGTGTACCTTGATAACCTATCGGGGGTTTGTACTCTGGCACTACGAGTGGTAGGGTGCAACTATCCACCAACCATGTTGGGGGTTTGTACCCATCAACCTTGTTGGGGGGTTTTTACTCCATCAACTATGTTGAGGGTTTGTACCCATGAACCAGTTGATGGGTTTCTACCTCAACAACCTCATGAAGGGGTTCGTACCTCATGCACCTCTCCAAGTGGGTGATAGGCCTTGGATTGCACTAATAGTGGTCACTCCCAACACTTGTATTATGTTCCATATATGCATGATTTACTATAAGTATCTCCCGTGCATGTCATATTACTATATGTTACGCATTGTCTGTGCTTATGCATTTCGAATATGTCACCTATCTCTTGTTGAATTTCATCCTACATACATAGTACATTCAAACGTACTAACGCATACTCTATGCCCACATGATATCACCATGTAGAAAATGGAGCTCCTATTGATTCTCCTCGTGGCCAGACAGATTGTTCAAGTTAGCTTATGGTGAGTCCTTATGTCCGGGGACACTATCTATCTTCTCTCAAGCTTATGTTTAGACTATGTCTTGCATGTTTGGATTACCTAATGTCATTATTATGAGGTGAGCCCGGTTGCTTGTCTTGGCCCCCGTTAAGTATCTAAGGTTTAGAGGTGTTGTTAGACAAGTTATGTATTTATGCTATGAGCTTTGACTCTCTCTTGACTCTTGTTGCTTATGATATGAAGGATGTTCCCTTTAGTCCCAATTCCCTTGTTTATGCTTATCTCTCATTGTCATTTTAATTGCTTCCGCTACCAAGGATGTGTAATGATATGCTACAAGGCTTGTTTGGGTTTCCTTCAGGTTCCCCATTTGCCGGTCACTTCTAGGTCCTAGGTTTGGGTCATGACAATCTCTTTGGGTGAACACATGTTGAAGGCTCTTATGATTGGTGAAGACATTTACATCAACCCCGTACAAATATTGATGCCAAATCTTCAAAGCAAATACTATGGATGCAAGTTCAAGATCTTGAGTTGGGTAGTTCTTCTTATGCACCTTCAATTGCCTTGAGGCCTAGGCAATGACCTTATTATGTTGCATCAATACACCCTAACCCAACTCTGAGGCATCATAATACACAAGAAACCCATCATTTCCTATCAACAAGGTCAAGATTAGAGCTGAAGTTAATCGATACTTTAAGGTTTGGAAGCCCTTCTCGCACTCGTCCATCCACACAACTTTGCCTTCTTTTGTGTCAACTTAGTAAATGGGGACAAAATGGAGGAGAAACCTTCCGTAAACCTTCTGTAGTACCCGACTAGACGAAGAAAGTCCTAATGTTCATAGGAGTCAGTGGCCTTGGCTAATTCCTCACCACTTTCATCTTTTTAGGGTCAACCTTGATACTATCACTCTATACTACATGCCCAAGAAAGGTAACCTCACATAGCCAAAATTCACACTTGTCAAGTTTTACAACATGCCTTTGCTCCAAAATTTATAATACTACCGTTAAGTGCTCTATGTGTTCTTCCTTACTTTGAAAGTAGATTAGGATATCATCGATGAATACCATTATAAAAATGTCGAGGTAGGTCTTGAACACCCTATTCATAAGGTCCATGAAGATAGCCTGTGCATTAGTTAGACCAAAAGACAATACCAAAAATTCGAAGTGACTGTACGTAGTCCAGAATATCACTCTCCCTCACCCTTAGTTGGTGATACCCAGACCTCAAATCAAGCTTAGAGAAATGTTAGCCCCTTGTAATTGGTCAAACAAGTCATCTATTATTGGGAGTGGATATTTGTTCTTAATAGTGACCTGGTTGAGTTGCTAGTAGTCTACACACATGCGGAGTGACCCGTACTTCTTTCTTATAAACAAAACCAGAACACTTCATGGATACCTACTATGTCTATTGAAACCTTTTGCAATAAATCCTTCAATTATTCCTTTAGATCTTTCAACTCCATGGGAGCCATTCTATAAGGGGAAATTGAGATGAGTTGAGTGTTGGATAAGAGGTCTATGTCGAAATATTTTTTTTGCTTCAGGAGTAACACCCAGTAACTCATCCAAAAATACATTAGGGAATTTATTGACAATAGCGATCGACTCAAGAAGAGGGACTTTGAAGAATGGACTCATTCGGGAATCAAAACTTGACTCTACGATTCCGACAAAATATGGAGTCATAAGAAGCATGCAATCAATCCATCCCAAGTATAACATCAAAGTCAAATATGGAGAGTTTTACTAAGTCACAAGGGACAATTTCATGCAAGATGGAAACAAGACAATCTCTATAAACTCTTCGTCCAATAATGGACTCTTCTATGGAGGTGCATACTTCATAAGGCTTATTAAGGATTTTGGGACACACATGGAATATTTGGAAGAAAGGAGTTATAAATGACAAGTTTTCCCTTGGATCTAGCAATGCATATGCATCAAAATTATAAACTTTCAATATACCGATAACAACATGCGAGGCCTCTTCAACTTCTTGTTGGCCATGAAGAGCATAGAACTATTTGGTCCTTAAGGCGCCTTCAACTTGCCCTCCTTGGTCTTAGGGCTTTTGCAACCCCACTCCTATATTCTTTGCATGGTGCCTAGCTATCCCACACTTAAAGAATATGTCTGAATTGACCAAGCACTCTCCCTTTAGGGGCCTTCCACACTTGGGGAAATTTGGAGTTTACATCTTTGGAGCTGCCTTATTATCTTTGATGGATAAAGAAAAGGAGTGTTGGTATACCCTTGGCTGCCTTGCTTTGGACTCCTTGGAGCTTATTGTTGCCTCCATTCCTTTGGTGAGAATATCCCCCACCATCGACCTGAGTCCTCTTGGACTCTATCTCTCTCTTAACTTTTTCTCCTTAATTTGTTCGATGTACATCATAAACTGGAAGATGTCTATCTCTTTCAAAAACATGGCTGTCTTGCACTCCTTTGACACCAAGTTCGATACATCGGATATGAACTTGCTCACCCACGCTCTTGGATTAGATACCATGAAAAGGGAATATTTGGAGAGTGTGAGCTAACTTTCTCTTTAAAAATGGCTGTAAAGGCGACACCTTCTTACATAAGCATCATTTTAGGAGCCTTATTTGGATGAAAGAGAGCCCTTCTTCCGCCTCCTTATTTAAGCGAGTCTGATATCCCACTGCTCGACACCTTCAATGAAGGAGTCTAAGGCTCCCCTCTATGTATAGAAAGTAGGTATTTTCAAACATTCAATCAGGAGGAGTCTAATTTCCCTCTTTCATGAAAGATTTTCTCTCCCGATCTGCTTTACCTCTATTAGCAAAATAGAATTTGCCACGTTACACGAATATTCAA
>JAABOM020032773.1:0-17247 GCA_011800125.2 Solanum clarkiae
GTTTGAGGTTCCTTTGGGTTCCCATTCACGGTGTCACGTCTATGCCCTAGGCTTGGGTCATAATAAACTTAGTATCAGAGCACTAAGTTGTTAATGGTCCTCGAAAATCCAACACACCACATCGATTATAGTCTTATTCATGGTTGTGCGCCACAACTATGAATGGGAGGCTATAGGCGTTTTATAAAATGTTTCACTTCTTCATGGTCTATATCATGCTTTAGGTGTAACTCTAACATTTCCCCCTAATGAATGCTCTTGTTTCCTTTTAGATCATGCCAATTCCAAGGGGAAGACTTAGGAGAACCCGTACTCCCAAGGAGCAACTTGCCCCTCCCACTCCTCAAGAAGGAGGGGTAACCCAAGGAAAGTTTCTTGATGATATTATCACAATGTTGACGTGTACTATGACCAACCAAATGAATCAAGGGGCCCAAGCCCCTCATGCTCCCACTCCAGCCTCTAGGGTAAGAGATTTCACAAGAATGAACCCGCCGGAGTTCCATGGATCCAAGCCGAAAAAGGACTCTCAAGAGTTCATCAATGAGGTATGTAAAGTGTTATCTATCATAGGGGTCAATTTGGAAGAGAAAGTAGAGTTAGCGGCCCGGAAACTCAAAGGAGTGGCCTAAATTTGGTCCACCCAATGGAAATTGGAGAGGAGAGATGATGATTCTATTCCTTTGGAGGAGTTCAATGCCGCATTCCTCAACTCGTTCTTTCCTATCGAGATAAGAGAGGCTAAAATGATGGAGTTTATGAACCTTAAGCAAGGTTCCATGAGTGTGAGGGAATATGCCCTCAAGTTCAATAAGCTCTCCAAGTATGATCTACAATTGGTTGACAAACCTATATCAAGGATGAACAAATTTGTGTCGGGAGTGTCCAATTTGGTTCATGAGGAGTGTCATTCCGTTATGTAAGTGAGTGATATGGCTTTGTCCCATCTTATGACATATGCCGAGCAACTAGAGGGGAAAAATCTTAGATAAAGAAGAAGTGGTGAGTCCAAGAGGACTCTTTTGAAGGTGGTTTCTAAGTTTCTAAGGGTGGCCGATTTCCTCAAGGCCACAAGTTCCAAGGCCAAGGGTCTTCCAATGCTCCTAGTAAGAGATTTGCTAATGATAATCTAAGATTCCAAGGTGGTGGTGGTGGAGTGTCTAATCCTAAGTGCCAAAGATATGGTAGAAACCATAGTGGCCCAAGTTTGAGAAACTCCAGTATTTACTATAGTTGTGGTGAAGTGAGTCATAAGGTTATTGATATTCCTCATGCTCAAGACAAAGATAGAGATGGTCATCCTCAATCCCAAGGTACTCATGCGGGTCCAAGGGCAAAGGGAGGCCAACAAGGGGGTGTTCTAAGGCAAAATAGATTCTATGCTCTTCAAGGAAGGCAAATGGTGGATGAGGTGCCTGATGTCATAACTGGTATGTTAAAGGCTTTTGATTTTTATGTGTATGCATTCATAGATCCGGGTGTCTCTCTTTCTCTCATTACTTCTTTTGTTTCCAAAAGGATTGATGTAAGTCCTGAATTATTGTGTGAACCATATGAAGTATCTACCCTAATAGGTGATTCCATTTTTGCTAAAAGAGTCTATAGAAATTGTCCCGTGTCCATATTGCATAAAGTATTGCCTTGTGATTTTGTTGAGTTAGATATGGTAGATTTTTTATATCATTCTTAGGATAGATTGGTTGCATTGCATATTATGCTTCTATTGATTGTAGAACCTGTACGGTTAAATTCCAATTGTCTAATGATCCCATCCTTAAGTGGAAAAGTCGTGATGTGGTGGTCAAGGGTAAATTCATTTCTTATCTTAAGGCCCAAAGGTTGATTTCTAAGGGTTGCCTTTACTATCTTATGAGGGTTAAGGATGTTGAGTCCAAAGTCCTTCCTATTGAGTCAGTTTAGGTGGTTAATGAGTTTCTTCATGTCTTTGTCCATGAGCTTCTCGGTGTTCCTCTTGAAAGGGAAATAGACTTTGGTATAGACTTCCTTCCTGATACTTGAACCATTTACATTCTCCTTTATCATATGGCCCCGACGAAATTGAAGGAGTTGAAGGACCAATTGAAGGATTTGTTGGAAAAGGCTTTCATAAAGCCTAGTAAGACACCTTGGGGTGCACCGGTGTTATTTGTGAAGAAAAAAGATGGATCACTTAGGGTTACCATAAAGAACAAGTACCCTCTATCAAGGATTGATGACCTTTTTGATCAACTACAAGGGGCTAGTCACTTTTCTAAGATTGATCTTCAGTCCGTTTATCACCAAGTAAAGGTGAGGGAGTGTGATATTCCCAAGATGGATTTTCAGGCTAGGTATGGGCACTTTGAGTTTGTGATTATGTCCTTTGGGTTAACTAATGCACCAACTATATTTATGGAGCTCATGGATATGGTCTTTAAACCCTACCTTGACATGTTTGTGGTGGTCTTTATTAATGATATATTGATTTATTCACGAAGTGAGGAAGAGCATGTGAATCACTTGAGGGTGGTGTTGCAAATCTTGAGAGAGGAGGGGTTGTATGCTAAAATAAGACAAAAGTGAATTTTGGTTGAAAAAGGTTGCTTTTGTAAGGGATGTGATATCGGGTGATAGCATTAAGGTGGATCTAAAGAAGATAGAGGCAATTAGAAATTGGCCTAGACCCTTGACTTAGTCGGATATTAGGAGTCTTTTGGGTTTGGCGGGTTACTACTGGAGATTTGTAAATGGTTTTTCTTTTATTACTTCTCTTATGATAAAGTTGACCAAAAAGAAGGCAAAATTTGTGTGCACCGATGAGTGTGAAAAGAGTTTCCAAACCTTGAAGGATAAGCTTGTCTCCGATCCTATCTTGGCTCTACCGGAAGGGTTGGAAGGATTTGAGGTATATTGTGATTCCTCAAGAATTTATTTGGGGTGTGTTTTGATGCAAAATGGCAAGGTGATAACATATGCATCTAGACAACTTAAAGTGCACGAGAAGAATTATCCCACCCATGATCTTGAATTGGCAGTTGTGGTGTTTGCTTTGAAAATTTAGCGTCACTACTTGTATGGAGTTCATGTTGATGTGTTTACCGACCACAAGAGTCTCCAATATGTATTCACCTAAAAAGATCTTAACTTGAGACAAATAAGGTAGTTAAGGCTCCTTAAAAATTGTGATATGAGTATGCATCATCACCCTGACAAAGCTAATGTTGTTGCCGATGCTCTAAGTAGAGTGTCCTAGTCTAGCTCATGGTGATGATAGTGGCAAAGAGGTGGCTAGAGAAGTCCACCGGTTGGCTAGATTGGGGATTAGGTTGGATGAAGTGGAAAATGATCGTGTAGTGATTGTTGATGATTCTAAATCTTCTTTGATTGAGGAAGTAAAGTCAAAACAAGATCTTGACTCTGCATTGTTAGAGTTGAAAGGCCTTGGTGAAAAATGGTAAAGTGGAGTTTTTCTCCCAAGGGGACGATGGTACCCTTAGGTACCAAGGTTTATCATGTATGCCTAATGTTGATGACTTAAGGGATTTGATCTTGAAGGAGTCCCATAAATCATCCTATTCTATTCACTCCGGCTCCATAAAGATGCATAGAGACTTGAGGGAGGTGTATTAGAAGGGGGGTATGAAGAGATATTGCCAAGTTCATATCCGGATGTTACAATTGCCAACTACTAAAACCCGAACATCAAAAGCCAGGTGGCCTAGCCCAAGACATAGAGATTCCTACTTGGAAGTGGGAAGAGATCAACATGGATTTTGTGGTTGGGTTGCCTAAGACTAAGAAACACTTTGACTCTATTTGGGTTGTTGTGGATATAATGACAAAGTTGGATCACTTTCTACCAGTCAAAACTACTTATTGTGCTGAAGATTATGCCAAGTTGTATATACATGAGTTAGTTAGATTGCAAGGGGTGCCCTTGTCTATCATTTCGGATCTTGTTGTTCAATTCACTTCTCCCTTTTGGAAGTCCTTCCAAAGAGGTATTGGTACCAAGGTTAAGCTTAGCACGACTTTTCATCCTCAAATGGATGGTCAAGCCGAGATGATTATCAAAAGTCTTAAGGATATGCTTAGATTTTATGTTTTGGAGTTTAAGGGTAGTGGGGATGAACATCTTCCACTTATTGAGTTTGCTTACAACAATAGATACCACTCAAGCATTGGTATGGATCCCTTTGAGGCTTTATATGGTTGGCATTGTAGATCCCTGGTTAGGTGGTTTGAGGTGGGGGAGATGACTTTTCTAGGTCCGGATTTGGTCACAGAGGCCATGGAGAAGGTGAGGTTGATAAGAGAGAGATTCAAAACAGCCCAAAGTAGACAAAACTCCTACTTCGATGTGAGGAGAAAAGATCTTGAGTTTAAGGTTGGTGATTGGGTTTACTTGAAAGTCTCACCCATAAAGGGTGTGATCCAGTTTGGCAAGAAGGGGAAATTAAACCCAAGATTTGTGGGTTATTATAAAGTTTTGAGGAGAGTGGGTAAGGTTGCATATGAGTTGGAGTTGCCTATGGAGATGAATATGGTTCATCCGGTCTTCCATGTATCCATGTTGAGAAAGTGTGTGGGTGACCGAAGTGTATAGTGCCCTTGGATGTTATGGGTGTTGTAGAAGATAATTTGACCTATAAGGAGGTCCCGGTGGAGATTTTGGATATACAAGTGAAGAGGTTTAGAAACAAAGATGTAGCTTTCTTCAAGGTCCTTTGGAGGAACTAACAAGTTGAAAGTACCACATGGGAAGCCGAGGCAGACATGAATAAGCGATACCCATATCTCTTCCACTCAACTCAAGCCAAAGGTACTAATTCAAGTCCCCTATATGAATTCAAGTCTTAAGTTTCTGGCCTCACGTCATTTTGCATGCATTCATGTCTATATTAACAAGTTTATGGTGATTTTTGATATTTATATTGAGATTTTCAAAAATAATGTTTAAATGCATTTGTTGCATTCTTGTCTGGATGAAATCTTTAGGATTACTTCTCATGTGTATGTTTCGTAGACATTCAGGGACGAATGTTCCCAAGGGGGAGATATTGAAATGCCCCAAAAATGTGTTTCAGAATTTCCATAATTGTAATTCATATATCTCAAAATTCATACATGATATCGAAATTTAAACTTCATATTCCCGATTAGGGAGAAAAATTGAGTGGACAATGGGTATAACTCAAATTTTAGAGGACCCATAGTGAAAAATAATTTTTGCTAATTTCTGATTTCCAAAGAGCATTTGTGCCCTGGCCGCGATGCGCTAGGGTTGTGGAGTAGTATACTTTCCTCCTTCGCATTTGGTCCGCATCGCGTACTGGTCATGGACTAGTACAATATTTTTCTTAGTTTTTCTTATGCGCCCAAGGGCATTGGGGTCATGACCTTATGCCCACTTAAGTATGAAATAACCCATACTTGGCCATTTTTTCAACTCTATATCTCACAAAACCCTCTCTCAAACCCCTCTAAGACTCTATCAATTCTCTCATTCAAATATAAGGATCTCAAGCTCAACTTTGGAACTCAAGGATTCATTTCAAGCTCTAAGACTACTTCAGGTAAGAATTCAAGGTTCAGGATATGTGGGTTTCATCCATTGGGTCCCTTTCACTCATGGAGCCTAGCCTTCCCTTTTCATGAAAATGGCATATTTTCAAGTTGTATTACCTATGGGTATCTTTTATTATGAATTAGACCATAAATTATATTGAGATTTTATGAAATATTGATTTATTATGTATAACTATCTATTCCAAGCTTATATCATGAGTTGATTTTGTCTATTGAGACTATACATGTTTTGAGCTATGAAACCATGAACTATTATGAGTATGGATTTTAAGGTACCCTACATGAGGTTTTTACTACATGTTGGTGGGTTGATTTGCATTAAGTTTACTCATCTTATTTCACTATTGAATTGCATGATTTTGAACAAGTATCATGAACCCACCATGTGTTTGATAAAATACCAAGTCCAGAATTCTCAAGTTATTGATGATCCATTGCATGATTTACAAGTTAAGTGACTTCATGATGATTAAGGGCTTTCAAGTATGTATTGAATTCATGAAAAGTATCTATGCTGTTGCAAGTATCAAGTTAAGCCCTATTTCAAGATTTTTACCTCTTATGAGCCATTCGTGTTAAAGCAAGGGATCATGTATGATTGTTATCTACTCTCATATTCAAGTTAGGCTCACTATTAGAGGTCAAGCATGTTTATGAGCTACTCAAGTCATGTTATTATCTCTCTTACAAGTCATTAATGTTATGATTAAAGTATGATTATTTCAAGTATTCCATGGGATTTGACTTAGCACGATCGAGACTTAAGATGGGAGGGTCGACTTAGGGGGTCCTTATGTAAAGTCTTAGTCTCCAAACTATATGTTACCATAAGATTATACATTATCTCTCTTATGGCTTTCTAGTGGATCCATCTAGTTATACCATACCTTGTCGAGGGGGTGACATGCCTCGATCACCTTGACGAGGGGGTGACATGCCATAGATTATTCATTGGATGGCTACCATGGAAAGTAGACTACACCTTTTAAAGGGGATGGCATGCCTCGATCACCTTGTCGAGGGGGTGACATGCCTCGATCAACTTACCAAGAGGATGACATGTTTTGGATTCCAAGTAATAGCTCGCTTGGTCTATGTCGGTTAAGGTGTCTTTCCACACATTTATTATGTACTATGCAAGTTGAATGTTTTACAAGAACGTTTTATTATAAGTATTGATCATGCATGCTATGTTAAGTATATATATATATATATATCTATTGCTTATGATTGTGCATTTTGACTATATTGGCTTATGTTTGTTGCATTGCATCCTGTATACTTAATACATTCAAATGTACTAACATATATTCTATGTCAACATGATATTACAATGTAAGGACTGGAGCACCTTTTGATCATCCTCCACGTGGCTAGTTGATACTTCGGAGATAAGCTTTGGTGAGTTCTCAAGTCCGAGGACACCATCTACATTACTCTTGTTGTTTTGAGACTTTATTTTGTTGAACACTTGTTATTATGAGGGTGAGCCCGGAAAGTCTCTTAGCCCTAGCTCCAGTCCAAGTTAGAGTTATTGTTGGACATTATGATGGACTTACGCTATGAGCTCGACTCTTTTATGCTTTTATGAATATCAAGACTTCCCATAGTCCTACTTCCCTTTTTATTGTATCTCTTGTTGTTGTTTAATCTGCGATCAATGATGTGTGATTGATATGTTAAGAGGCTTGTTTGGGGTCCCTTCAGGTTCCTATTCGCCGTGTCATGTTAGGCCCTAGGCTTGGGTTGTGACAGGTGGCCCATAATATATCAAATCGAATATATTTGAATTAGTTTTCCAACACATCTAATTTTGCCTTATTTGGAATTCACAGTAAAAAGTTATGGCCATTTTCATGAAGTAGTACAGAGCTATCTCATCGCGGACCTAATATGGACCCTTACTGGATAAGCTGATGATGTTTTTTTCTTTTTATTTTGAGTACTTTCATCCTAAAACCTTTGGAGGTCTATTTAAGGTCTCAAACGCATAAAATGTCAGTTTTCATAATTAAAGACCTCTTCTTCACTCCTTAACATAAATGCTCAAGAATCATCAAGAAAGTCATCAAGTTAGGATTGTCTTTCAAGATTCATCCTCAAGGTAAGTTATTCTTCATAAATTTTAATCTACCAAACCCAAATTTCTTCATTTATTCATGAATCTCTAATGGAAACTTAAATTATAACGTAGGCTTTCAAGAAGACGAATTCAACAATCCCAAGAAAGGATTTTTTTTTAATTCTTCTTTTTCAAGAATTAGAGTTATTCATCAAGAATTCTAAAGATTTTAAGTCAAGAATTCAAGAATCAAAGAGAAGCCCTTCAAACAATGTCTTTCCAAGTTCTTCCACTCTAAAGAAACTACCAATATCATAGATTATCTCTAAAAAGCTAGTATTTAGCAAATTTCAATTATAGTATTAACTTTTCAAGCATGGAAAGCTAAACTAAAAGCATGAAATTATTTTTTCATGTTCCCCATAGCTGGTCATGGATTCGTTGAGAGTCCATGAGTCCCCATACATGATTCTTGAATTATTATCTTAATTAAATTCTTGAAAACTATATTACTTACATGTATTTTCATATGTTGATGATCATCAAAAACTTTTTTTTCTTGAATTGAATGTTTTTCATAAGATATTGTATAAACCCTATATGTTAACTTTTGAAAGCATGTAAGAAGTGAACTTATGAGATAAGTCTAGATCCTTGATGATATAAATATGCTTGTTGTTATGGTTCTGGTCCTGAATTAAGTGTGTCAATGATAATGTGGATGAGACTGATATGCTCAGAGTATTAAAGAGGTTGAACTTAATCTTAAAAGAATGCTCCTAATCCATTGAGTTGATGGTTGATGAGATGAGTTGATGTTCCTTGTCCCAAAGAGACTAAATAATGAGAAATCTTGATGTTTGATGTTTATGAGTATATTGAGTCCTGGAAGGAGTATCGAGCATCGAAATGAGTCAGGGTGAGTCCCCTCACACTCATAACTATGTAGCCAGCATAGAGAGAGGATTGGACCATGAAAAACGGATGTTTTCTTAGTTCCAAAAGAGGACTTGATGTTATTATGGATTCCCAGATGCCATGCCCTTTCACCTCGGCAAGTTACTGGTAGATGTCGTGACGACATCACTTCATTATATCATCACCGGAACATAGGTGATGGTTATAGATTTGACGAACTCGCAGATATGTCCCACATTAATAGTACTCTGATGTTGAGTTGAGTTTTATTGAGTTGAGTTGAGTTGAGTTGAGCTCCCTTGAGTTTAGTTGAGTCTCATTGAGCTGAGTTAAGTTGGTTGATGGGTCACTTGTCTACTCTTTATTCTTCCTTTAGATGGACATTTGATAGTTTGATTGGTTATCTTTCTGAGTTGATGTTGTTCCATATTCTACTTGTTTTTGTTTCATTCAGCTATTTTACAAACTGTACATTTCACGTACTGATGCTATTCAGTGTTGCATCATTTCATGATGCAGATATATGGTTTAAGGATCATCAACAGGCACATCGTTGAGGGTCTAAGATGTTCAGCTGATTCGTGAGCCTCCCCTACTCCGGAGGAATCATTACATTTATTTTCACCTTACTTTAAGAGTTAGATTTGATCAGCTTTACTTTATTTTAAAGTGTCCATCGGTCTGTCATTGTTACCACTTGATAGTGATAGAGGATTCATAGACTAGAGTTGAATGTTGATGTTAAGACTTGTTGAGCTAGTTCTTTCTACTAGACTTTTTATTTATTGATATTATTTTGAGATTATATGAGATGTGCCCATTACTTTCCTTAGTCTTCCATTGATTTTCTTAAGTTTATTTACTGAATGAATGTGATGAGGCCAAGTGGTTTGGTTAGAGACCAGCAATAGTCTCTGACTACCGATTGTGTCTAGGGTACCCTCTTAGGGCGTGATAAACTTAGTAGCAGAGCACAGAGTTCAAGTTTCCTAGGGAGTCTATAAAGCCATGTATAGTAGAGTCATTATTAGTGTGAAGCGCGACACATCCATAATAGGGAGGCTATGGGACATTAGGAAAATTTCACTTCTTTCAAATTCTGAATCGTGCGACAAAGCTATTTTTTAAGAAATCTATGATGATTCATGTAATTCTCTAAACTTTCAACTATGCCTCATCCAAGAGGTGATAGAGACAGTAATGTCACACTCTTACAGATGAGATCCTCTGTGATAAAGTGATCAGAATGGTAGAGAGACTGCACCAGGATTGAGAGAAGCTGAATAGTATGCTAAGTTGAGTACTACAAAGCGTGCACTATTATTCATATGAATTGTGCCTTTGAGTTAGATTTAGATCTATACAGATCCTCTTTTTCGAAACTTGCTTCTGATGTTACCCATGAGAGAGAAACTTATGTCTCTAAAGAGTTTAATGTTACCACCTAAGAGTGAGATGTGATGTCTTATAAACCCTATGTAGAATTAAATCATCCCAAAGTTAGAAGGGCGAGGATGGAAAGGACGGGACCAAATAGTGAGAGTAATGATTGATTGAGGCTTGTGACTAGAGCTATGTGTCTATTAGGTAAGGATGAGGTGATGAGTCGATTTCCCTAAGTTTGACGAAAGAGTGGTGAGTGCCCTATTATTGTCATGATGAGGTGTATATATATAGAGGGAGAGAGATAGAGAGAGTTAGTGTCAGAATATGTTAAGGCATGCTCAAAACTAGAATAAGGTCTATGTTGATATATTTTGATATTCTTTTAGCGAAGGTGAAGTATAGATGTTGAACAGGGAAAACAGAGTACTTCTGAGGCAATAGACCTAAACTAGGCTTATGATTTTGATGTGAGAGTATCATAAGATTCATAGAGTGATGAGCTTAGCCAGATAATGATGTGATGTATACTAGATAGGTGAATGGTACTTGAGTTGTCAAGAGGGGATGTTGATAGAGTATTCTCTATGAGACTTTAGTAGGCCTATATTCCCAAATTGTAACCTAGTAGTTATGGGTTGGTATAATACAAGGGAAGTGTATGATATAGATGGTAGCAATAATCCCTAAGCTTGAAATTTCGAGGAGCAGTGTTAAAAAGGAGATAACATTGTGAGAGTGATACCCTTAGTTGGAGATTTATTGTAAGAGGCTTGTCATAGTGTATATTCTAGAAGAAGATTAGATTTTGTGAGGAAGTGATGTTATAGGCAGGGTGCAAGAGCCCCTTAGGTAAGATGAATGAGATGAAAATAATTCAATAGATAAGAAGAGGCTTGAGATATGTATCCATGATTGAGTAAAGGTATGTGAAGCTCTAAGTTATGACTTCTATAAATATCTAGATAGTATATTTGAGTTGTTGATATGGAGTTATAGGCTGATGTAAGTAATCTTTGTCATCATAAGCAGTTAAGTTGATTGGGGCTTGTGGATATATGATAATGAATTTTCCATTATAGCTTAAGTTTTATACAAATGAGTTTATAGGGGCACCAAAGGTTGGATTGTAAGAGTTGTGGGAAGTGGTTATGTACGCCATAAGAATAGCAAATATAGAGAGATTTCCATAGAGAAAGGAAATAGCTAAGAGTGATATCATTGAAAAGAGTCTGAGTGGCTAGTTATATGTATGCGACTATAGCATCATAGAAGAGTTTAAGATATTCTTATAGATAGTGATTCCTTGACTGAGTGGAGGTATATGTTTATAGGATAGTAGAGAAAATTAATTCCCAAATTTAGAGAGAGGACCTTGAGATCTAAGGGGAAGATGATAAGGTGGTAAACTCGAGTAGAACTTGAGTCTTTGATAGTGATGGGTTGATCAAGATGAGATATCAATTCTTTTCCATCTCATACGATCTTTACCCTTCAGTTGAGGTGATACTCTATTCTTTTCTGGTGTATGACTGCCATACTTATGTCCTAGTCCCATGCACATCATGTTGATTCCCGTTTATGCTGAATTTCGAGGATGAGAAGAGATGAATTCATTCATTAATTTTGATCTTACCTCATGGATTTAAGAGTTTCCAGTCCTATGTTGAAGAAGATGTGACCTGAGTTTTACACTACATATAGTTATGTGAACTCAAAGTGAGTCTTAATAGATGAGAAAGAATTGTACTTCATTATGAATGTCCTTAGATAAAATTTCTCGATTGAATCATGCTAATGATCTTAGTTCTAAGCCCTTTGAGTAATCCAGCTTTCCAGTTTTGATAGAAGTATTGATGATGGTAGACGAGTTATGCGTGATGGGAGAAGAGTAGTGCTCCTGAATTGTGATAATGGAGTTGAGTTCCTATTTCGAGTTGATGTTCCTTTTGAGACTTTGTGTACTTGAGTATACAAGTTCTTAATAGTACTCGTGCCTAATAATCATGTTGGAGATAAAGTTAAAACTCTTGATATTGTGTTTGAAGTCTATTCATGAGAATGAGTATTCGAGCAACTAAGTATTTGAGTTCTTGATGATATTTGTGCTTATTTTGCATTGAGAGGTAGTAGTTTGAGGTTTTATCAAAGGGGGAAATGATGAGTTTCTCCAGGTCTATTTGTGATGCTGATGATAGTAGACTCAGAGTGAGGGTATCCTTATTATGATATTGGTGTTAAACTTATGTCATGTAAGGATAGAGATAGGAAGGAGGAGAGAGATAAAACCTTATGATGAGCAGTAGATAGGAAAGAGTGTTTTGGTGTGACTTTGAGTGAGAACTTATTGAACGACGGAGATAGAAGTGCTAAGTAGGCTTGAAAATTCTAAGATATAGTTGACGTGGTTAGAGTGATAGGCTTGAATTCGAGGTTGTTGTTATATGAGCATTGATGATAGACTAGTGAAGACTTTGTAATAAGGGTTCAAGAAAGAGTAGTGAAGTAATGAAGAGGACTTGTGTTCTTTTAATGAAAGCCCTTATGCAAGTTTAGAGTTGAGTATTGAGGATTAGCTTTGTGGGAATATGATCATCTTGTGACCTTGAGGCTTAGAAGTAGGCTTGAATGGAAGAGGAGTAGGTGGTTAGATGAAAATTTGAATAAGAGCTATAAGCTTAAGTTGATGGAGTAGAGTGCCATGAAAGGGAGTACAATTATGGTGGGGGGGGGAGGTTGAGCTCGAGAGTGTCCATAGAGTCTTGCATATCATGATGGTCCCATTCTCGATTAGAGTTGATGACCTCCTTCTTGAGTCCGAACAATTAATTGATGAGGTGTTCAAAGGATTCAAATTGCTTAAGTTCTGATGTTCCCTTCGTGCCTGCCAGTGAGGATGTCTATGGTATAAAATGAGAACCTTATGAGATAGATTGTAGGATTGTGACTAACTTACGTGCATAAGGTGACCTTGAGTTAGGCTTGACTTTGGAAAGAATATACAGTAAAACTTAGGCCTTGATGAGAGTTATGAGCTGCGAATAATGATTCCCTCTGACGAGTTGAGTTTTCTGCTCTTGAGTCGATGTTCACCTATGAGTTGGAGTATTTGAGTAATTAAGCTCGTGATGTGTATATTCCTGAGTCTGAATAGAGACTGTTAAGATCGATCAGGAGTCGAGAGTTTGATTGATTGATTGAGTATTGAGAGGAGCTTTGATTGTTATTCGTGCCTTGATGTCCATCTCCACTAATCATTCAAGGACAAATGATCCCAAGGGGGAGATAATATAACACTCGATAAAATTATCAAAATACTACTAAAGGAGGTACTTGCACATAACGCATCATTCCATGCTCTGTTTGCAAATCCGAGTCAACATCCAAGGAGGATTTCCTTTTTATTTCATGAGGGGTATTTCAGATCTTTACCAACCCCTCCTATATTCAAGAAACGAATATAAGGGATCTTTTATATCAAGCCAAGTCCAAAGAATTTCTACCGACTAAGTTTTCGTACGAGTTGATAGAAGGGTCAACTTCAGATGACCATATCTCCTAAAGTATAATGAGTTAGATGAGTCATAATCTATCAAATCGAAGATATTTGAATTAGCTTTTCAACACATCTAATTTTCCTTAGTTGGAGTTAGGAGCGAAAAGTTATGACCATTTTAGTGAAGGAGTGCAGAGGTGTCTAAAGGTCCGCGACAGCTCCGTGTCATGTCGTGGACCTAACGCGAGCCCTTACTGGATAAGCTAATGATATTTTTTTTCTTTTTATTTTGAGGTTACTTTTATCCTAAAACGTTTGAGGGTCTATTTATGGTCTCAAAAGGCATAAAACGTCAGTTTGCATCATATAAAGTCCTCTCCTTCAGTCCTAAACATAAACGCTCAAGAATCATCAAGAAAGTTATCAAGTTAGGATCGGCTTTCAAGATTCATCCTAAAGGTAAGTTATTCTTTATAAATTTTAATCTACCCAACCCAAATTTCTTCATTTATTCATGAATCTCTAATAGAATCTTAAATCATAACATAGAGTTTCAAAAAGACGAATTCAAGAATCCCAAGAAAGGATTTCTTGATTCTTCTTTTTCAAGAATTAGGGTTCTTCATCAAGAACTCTAAAGATTCTTAGTCAAGAATTCAAGAATAAAAGAGAAGCCCTTTAAAATGTCTTTTCAAGTTCTTCCACTTTAAAGGAACTACCAAGATCGAGGATTATCTCCAAGAAAGCTAGTATTCATCATATTTCGATTATAATATCAACTTTCCAGGTATGTAAGACTAAACTAAAATCATAGAATTATTCTTCCAAGTTCTCCATAGATAAGTTGAGAGTCCATGAGTCCTCATACATGATTCTTGTAGTATTATCTTGATTAAATGCATGAAAACTATATTACTTACATGTATTTTTATATGTTGATGATCATCAAAAACTTATTTTATTGAATTGAATACTTTTCATGAGATATTGTATAAATCCTATATGTTTACTTTTGAAAGCAAGCAAGAAATGAACTTAGGAGATGAGTCTGGAGCCTTGATGATATGAATATATGTTTGTTGTTGTGGTTCTGGTCTTGAATTGAGTATGTTGATGATGATTTGATGAGATTGACATCATTAGAAAAATGTTCTTAATCTATTGAGTTGATGGTTGATGAGATGAGTTGATGTTCTTTTTCCCAAAGAGACTAAATGATGAGAAATCTTGATGTTTGATGTTTATGAGCATATTGAGTCCTTGAAGGAGTATCGAGCACCAAAATAAGTCAGAGTGAGTCCCACTCACACTCATAACTACATAGCCAGCATAGGAGAGGATTGGACCATGAAAAACAAATATTTTCTTAGTTCTAAAAAAGGACTTAATGTTATTATGGATCCACAGATGTCACACCCTTTTACCCCGACAAGGTGCTTGGCGGATACCGTAATGACATCGCTTCGTTGTATCATCACCAGCTCATAGGTGATGGTTGTAGGTCCGAGAAAATCCTAGATAGATCCCACACTGATAGTACTTTGATTTTGAGTTGAGTTTCATTGAGCTCCCTTGAGTTGAGTTGAGTCTCATTAAGTTGAGTTGAGTTAGTTGATGGGTCACTTGTCTACTCCTTATTCTTACTTTAGATAGACATTTGGCAGTTTGATTGATTATCTTTCTAACTTGATGTTATTCCATATTATTCTATTTGTTTCTGTTTCACTAAGCTATTTTACATACCGTACATTCCACGTGCTGACGCCATACGGTGCTACATCATTTCATGATGCAATATATGGATTAGGAATCGTTAACAAGCGTATCATTGAGGGTCTAAGACGTTCAACTGATTGGTGAATCACGCCTACCTCGGAGGAATCATTACATTTATTTTCACCTTGGTTTTAGAGTTAGATTTGATCAGCTTTACTTTATTTTGAGGTAGCCATGAGTCTGTCATTGGCACCACTTGATAGTGATAGAGGGTTCATAGACTAGAGTCGAATGGTTATGTTAAGACTTGTTGAGCTAGTTTTTTATACTAGCCCTTTTATTTATTGATATTATTTTGAGACTAGATGAGATGTGTCAATTACTTTCCTTAGTCTTCCACTGATTTTCTTGAGTTTATTGATTGAATGAATATGATGAGGCCAAGTGGTTCGCTTGGAGACTAGAATACTCTCTGAGTGTTGGTTACGTCTAGTAGCGTACTCTCCAGGGACGTGACAATTTTATAAAATAATTAAATGAGCATCATATTAATTTTAAAAAATAGCTCAAAACAAAAATTGTATTTCAATAAAATTTAATGAAAAATTCTTTAAATTGGTTGGATGACTTTCTAGGTGAAATATTAATAATTGTGTAACTTTAGAGGTAAAATATTCATAGTGAGTGTCTTTAGGTTATAAAAGAAAGTTGAGTGAATGTTAGGTTATAAAAAAAAGTTGAGTGACTTTGAGTTGTAAAAGAAAGTTGAGTAACTTTATGTGAAAAAGCCTATCAATTGAGTGATCATGTGAGATATTAACACGTCAAACAAATGTTAAATTGCAAGCTATTGTTCTTTTATATTTTATTTTTATTTTAATTAAATCCCCATTTTAAAATAATGACTATCTAGTCAAACTTTGCTCTTGATGGGATCGACCGTGACTCATAAATTAGATAAATATATTGCAAATGACTTCTTATATTTCTTTTTGAGAAATGTATTTGAACATCATCATGGTTAAACAGTTGCAGTTTCAAACTAGGGGTGAACAAAATCAAATCAAATCGCAAATCGAGTCAACCTGAGAGAACAAACTCGACTAGCGGTTTGATTTGACTTGGTTTGGTATTGAAAAAAAATCCTGATTATATTTGGGTTAGTTTGATTTTAACTTTAAAAAGCAGCCCAAGACAAAATCAACTCGACGTCATTTTGTGTGTGTGTATATATATATATATATTTGCACACACACACACACTAGGTTCTGGACACGTACTTTGCATGTGCAGTCCATATATTCAATAAAATCACAAATGACTAATTTGAGCCTAAATAAAAATACAAATTAAAGAAGTCTAATAGGAAGAAAATTTAAAAAAAATAGAGAAAAAAATACAACATACACATCTTCTTAGGATTGTTATCTTTATAATATTGACGATAAAGGAAATATAGAATTAGTACAATTTTTTTTCAACTAAAGCATGAATCAAATAGAATAAAATAATGATATAATCACTTCATTACTTTAACTATAATAAAAAAGATAATCTTGGATCGGGATTACATGAAACAAAAAAGATAAATTTATATAGATAAGAATGGAGCAATACCAAAAGATATCTTAAAACTTTTAATTAAATATTTTGATGTTATGAATATAAAAAGTGTAAGAGTTATAGATATAAAGAACAACAATGGAATAGACAATTAAATATGAGATGTGAAGATAAATATTTAACGAAATATTAATTATAATAAGAATAAGTGAAAGGGTATAAATTTCATAATATAAAAACTAATAAAATAGCAAATTTAGACATACATATATTTTTTTGAAGAGAATGTGAATGTATTAAGCTTCATTTTGTTTTGTTTTTAGATAATGAATATTACATTTATTATCTATTGAATTTAAAAATTTAATAATATTATAACATATGATTTGGAGTTATGATTTTGAAAAAAAAAATAAAGATTATTAAAAATAAGAGTATGAAGATGATAATGTGGGAGTTAAAGACACAATATTAATGAATATTATTAGAATATAGAATATAAGTTATGAAAATGAAAAGGTGTAGTTATGGAGTTGATTTT